>LBNU01027941.1:0-12793 GCA_014162995.1 Artemisia annua | reverse complement strand
AGTTATAACATGCCTTCTTTTTAAGATGAAAATCATTTCCTAATCTATTTGAGATTAGACCATTGAAATTTCTCTGGTTTCCCCTAGGCTTGTTATTGAACCTTTTCATTTGTTCTCTAGGTATCTCATGATACTCAACAACTCTCTTAGACAAAGCATGACCTAACACAGGTTTTAGAAACTTATCCTGATTATTCTTAGGCTTAACAACTTGAGGAATCTCTTCCTTTTTAGCACACTGTGTTAGCCTGGCATCACTCTTTGACACATCAGAACTTTGTGTTGACCTAGTGGTTGACTCATCTAGTTCATCCTCACTATCTGACACCCAATCTTCAATGATTGGTGCATCAGAGTTCATTTTTTCAACCTCTGGTTTATCACTAAGTGACTTACTAAATTCTCCTGCAAATTTTATAAGCCCTTCAACATCTACAAATGACAGTTCTTTCCCTGGTGGTGCAAGTGCACTTTTCATGGGAGGTGGTACCTCATTGTATCCTATGCCACTATTCTTTCTCATCAGTTGAGATTCAATTATGTTTTTACCATGTTCATCAAGTAAAGAAGTAGCATACTTTTGTTTATTGACTCTAATAATGTGCTTATCTTTTTCCTCAATTGCTAAATCTCTAGCTTTTTCAGCCTCAACTAACTTTCTTTTAAGCATTTCTATTTCAGCATTTTTAATTTCAATTTCTCCATCCTGTATGTTCAACCTATCAACATACTCAATTTCACATTCTTTCATATAGTCAAGTTTCCTTTCAACATTATCAATGCCTACTTTATATCCTATGTTATCAAGTCTCAGAAACTCAAATTCTTTTATCAAACTCTCATTCCTAGCCTTAAATTCTTCTATAGTGTCAGCACATGATTTAAAAGAACAAGAAGATTCATTAGATTCATGTGATACCTCAGAATCTGAGCCAGATGATGAAGAAGCATAAGCCATTAGAGCAAAGTTATTCCCTGTAGTTGTCACTGCAAGCAGACCATGGTTTGGTTCTTCTTGTGCCAAGTCACTCCAGTCATAATCTCCCAAACCATCACAAGACACCAAAGCAGTAGATGGCTTTGACTCTTCTGCAGCCTTCTTGGTTGTGTCAACATTCTTCTTGGGAGCTCTGCATTCTCTGGCAAAATGTCCTTTCCTATTGCAGTTGAAGCACCCCATCTTTGACTTGTCAAAACCCATGTTTCCCTGTGGATTATACTTAAGTTGCCTTCCAGTTCTTTTCAAGAACTTTCTTGCCCTTAAAGTCAGCATAGCCATTTGCCACTGCATATCAATTTCTTCCAGATCATCAGAATCAATGTGATCAGCATCTTGGTTTAGAACTTGAGTACTTGTGGTGAGATCAGCCAAGAATGCACAAAGATCAGCATCACTTACAGTGTCCAAGTTATTAGAACCAGCAGCAGAGATACTAGTGCAAACAGTAGAGACTCCATAAGCAGCAGAGTGAATATTTGATGAAGTATTGCCTTTGGTAGAAACAAAAGCAATATTTTGAGCTGCTGATGATGAAGTAGACGAATCAGATGCAGCCTTCAACTCAGATTCATAAGCCTTCAAGTTGTTGTATAGATTATCCAAGCTCATTGAATCAAAATCAGCTTTGTTTCNCCATTTGCCACTTCATATCAATTTCTTCCAGATCATCAGAATCAATGTAATCAGCATCTTGGTTTAGGACTTGAGTAGCTGTGGTGAGATCAGCCAAGAATGCACACAGAGCAGCATCACTTGCAGTGTCCATGTTATTAGAACTAGCAGCAGAGATACAAGTGCTAACAGTAGAGACTCCATAAGCAGCAGAGTGACCCTCTAATGAATTATTGCCTTTGGTAGAGACAAAAGCAATATTTTGAGCTGCTGATGATGAAGTAGACGAATTTGATGCACCCTTCAACTCAGTTTCATAAGCCTTCAAGTTGTTGTATAGATCATCCAAGCTCATTGTATCAAAATCAGCTTTGTTTCTCCACACAACAGTTTGCATGCTCCATTCAGGTGAAAGGTTTCTAATGAATTTGAGATTTGTATCTTCTTGAGGGATAATGTATCCAAGAAGCTTTAAGTGACTTACAAGCTTTTGGAGTCTGTTGTAAGTACCATCAAGATTTTCTCCACTGATAGAAGTGAAGTTCTCAAATTGATGCTTCAAAGCATTCTTCCTAGCCTTCTTAGTGGCATCATTGCCACCAAATCTTGTTTCTATAGCTTCCATAAGCTCCTTAGCAGTATCAATGGGTTCAAAGCCAACCTGAAATTCATTAGGTAATCCCATCAGGAGAATACTATGAGCTTTTATCTCCAATTTCATGAGATAATCAGCTTCCATTCCCTTGATTCCAACTTCCTTGCCATCAACAGTCACTGAAGTTTTAGTACCTTTGACAATAGCATCCCACATCTTGTAGTCAATCATCCGGATGTATTGCCTCATCCTCATCTTCCATATCTCATACTCACCTTGCTTCAGCATAGGAACCTTGGAGGCAGTAACCATATGAGTTTCATCACCCATTGCTTCAGATGTGTTAACAGACAGAACTTGAGAGAATGTTTGAGTTCTTCTTGATCACAGCTTCTAGATCACAAGCTCTGATACCACTTGTTGATCCCAGTTGAGCAATTGATCTAGTATTATTATCTTAGATAAACCAAGACAGCAATGTATAGAAGCTGACTTGTTACAAACTTAATCAATATGCGGAATTTATTGATTAACTTAAGAGGAACACAAACACAATAATATCACCAACTAAACACTTCAATATATTGAATACGAGCACTCTGAATAGTGCTAGGGTTTTGCAACCTTGAAGTGAATACAATGCTAGAATAATTCTTACTCTAGTCTAACCCTAGGATCTCCTTTTATACACCAAGGAACCCTAAAGCCTTACATACAACTTCCTACCCACGACTATGATCTTCTAAAATTATAGAATATTACATAATATCTATACTATAAATACAAATATTCGTACATAAACTTATCACATAGGCAGCAGAGTCTCAGCAGTATTCTTCCAGCAGTAAAGTCTCAGCAGTAGTCTTGTCTGGCAGTAGAGATTTTACACTTAGCAGTAGACTTGACTAGTTAGCAGTAGTGTAGCATCCAGAAGTAGAGTTACTTCAAAACCCAACACAAGGCATCTTCTCATTAGGCTTGGTATTCTCTTTCGAAAGGATGTCCTTAACTAAGTCTCCATCATCATCTTCTGTGAAATTTGCCTTGCATGCTCCAATAGTTTTCTTATTTTCTTCGATTATGTTATTCTTATGGATGTTATCGGCCAAATTCTCAATCATTGCTTCAAGATTCTTGAGAGATTCATCATGGTTAGCGAGGCTCTTGTTAGTGGCTTCTTGAATGTTCTTTAACCATATATCTTGTTCCCCTTGTGTCTTCCTAGAATCTTCGAGATACTTGTTGGTGGTATCCTCGAGGCTTGATCTTCTTTCTCCATAAGGTGGCTGATTGTATCCAGATTGGCCCTGTACGATACCCGTTACATTGGAATGGTCTACCTTCACCATATTTTACTTCCTCTGTTTTCCGATCGTCCTCGTTCAAAGGACAATCTTTAGACAAATGGGGTCCTTCACAAATCTCACAACCAATTTGAATAGCGTGAACATTTTCCTTTAGCTTCTTCATGTCACGCCCCAAGCTTTTGAGCTTGTTGGTGATGAGGGTAATTCCATCCGAGTTTTCAGCAATGCTTCTACTACTTCCACATTCGTGCCACTTTTGAGAGTGGTCCGCCATATCTTCAATAGCCTTTAAGGCTTGAGCAGGGGTTATTCCAGGGATCGGTCCCTGAGAGTCTAGCATTTGGCAGGTGGAGATGTTTATCCTTTTGTAGAAAATGTTAACCATTTGTTGCTTGTTGAGATCATGAATAGGGAACTTGTACAAAAGATCATCGTACCTATCCCAATCTTGGTACAATGTTTCATCACCATCTTGCTTGAAGTTGTGAATATCTTCAAGCTGTTTTGCCATCCTTGAAGGAGGGCAATACCTTTGGATGAAATGCTTCTTCAGGAGAGTCCAAGTGTTCACCGTCCCTGCTGGTAACCTATCAATCCATCTCTTGGCTGCTCCGGTTAATGTCATCGGGAATACTCTGAGCATTATCACATCATGAGATACTCCCGCAATGTTGAACAAACTAACAGTGTAAAGAACATTGTCAATGTGCTCGTGAGCATCTTCCGTCTGTTTACTGAAAATGGGTCTTTACGCAGTTCCCTTATGAATTGATTCTTGATTTCGAACTGAACGTCATCCCCAATAGCTGGCCTAACCAAACCAGGCCCTTGCACTTCTCGAGTAAGAGCCAAATACTCTTCAAGCGTGAGGTTGTCAATTTCAATTTCTGCCGTGGTACCTGAAACTTGAAAATGATTGTGAGTACTGAAAATAAAATAAAACAAAAATTAAAAACTTAAATAAATAAAATCCTAATAGCTCCCCGGCAGCGGCGCCAAAAACTTGATGCAGGTTTTACCGACCAGGTTTTAATATTTTTAAGTATATCGTTTACCCAAGGTCTACCTAATGCACTAACGGGCAGTGTACCCGGTCGTGTATGGTATAGCTAGTTGGTAAAGCCGAGGTCGTCACAAGAGCTAAGAGTGTGGAGTCTATCTAAGTTTAGTGTCACGTGTAAAAGAGGGTTTTATAAGTTGAAAGATAATTAACTAGAAATGTAAATAACAAAACAAGTAAATAAATGGAAGAAGATCAGTAAAGAGAGATAACGCTAACCCAATTACTACTCTTGTTATTAATATGATTAGTTTTCTATAAGTACATCCTATCATATCGTCTGGGGGTTACGTTCATTTAGGATCAGAGGATTAAATCACCTAAATCTATCTTGCACCTTGTCCTATCCACGACTATTATAAAGCTGAGGGTTCATCGGGCGGCGTGAACCTACGAATATGTAAGAGTCATTAAGTACCTCTACTAACATGGACAAGTTTAGCGAGATGCGGCATGGTCAGATCTTACACCCCCTCTAATTCCTTTAAGCGTATCGCATTGGTAGGTGGTCCTAGGGTTAATTCGCACATGTATGGTGATATTGCTATCACCAAGTCACATCCCTATCGGCTTGCTTCCTAGGGTTAATTCCACAAGCCTCTAAGGAACAACCAACGCTCAACACTATGGGAACTAGAGTGTCCTAAGACTACCCATCAAAGTATACAAACAATAGACAATATTTGCGTAGAAAACTAAACCACATAAATAACAATTTCATAACTAGGCTAACACCAAGAGGTGTTTAGCCACTCATATTTATATTTGCAGTAAAACAATGTTTGGTTAATATAAATGTAAACATGAATCGAATACAAGACAAAGGAATTGATAAACTTATGATTGGTGTGTGAATCCTCCCTTGTAAATGACTTCTATGAGGCTAGAACTTCGTTCCTCCTGGTCCCTGAGTTTCTCCCAACTTCTGTGTGGTGAAAAGTGAATGAATAAACTCGAAATTAGGGCTGGTATTTATAGGCCCGACTTTGCTATGGTGTAGCTGATTGAGTTGCTACGCCGTAGCCTTTGTAAATCTGGACTATGCCGTAGCTTGATCAAGTGCTACGGGTGTAATTTCTTCATTGGATGATTCTACGGCGTAGTTGTTAGGGTTGCTACGCCGTAACTTCTTCTTTGGCCTCGTTAGTTCTTCACTGCCTCAAATGGGGGACTACACCGTAGGTGGAGAGTTGCTACTCCGTAGTGCCCTTTAGTGTATTTCTACGCCGTAGCCATAGAGTGAGCTACGCCGTAGTCTTCATAAATCTTTGCTACGGCGTAGGTAGATGAACCTCTACACCGTAGTTTGTGCAAAATCCATATTTTCCACGTATTTGCTCTTAAGTCCTTCCATTTCTACGTATGTTCGTTCTTTTACTTATCTTTACCCTGAAACCAAAATAGGAAGAAATAAGAGTATATATTCTTTATATGAATAGAAAAGATGAGCAATTTAGGGGAAAATTAACACTTAAATCATGGGTAAATTTGACGTCATCATAGAGTAACTATTAGAAATACAAATATTGAAAGATGATATTTATACTTCCTTCCCCAAGCTGCCTTGTCACGCAAATGAATTTGGTATGAAGTTCCTTGGTCCACTCGCTGTGATTTCTCTTCATAATGTCATAAACATCATTATCCTTGGAGAATTGATAACTTGTGATATCATCTTCCTTGGGGAGCCTCTTTCTTTCCTTTTACTCTCACAAATTCTACTCTCCTGTAAATTAGTTTGAACTCTTGTGGCAACATTATGAGATATAGTCTTGTTTTGACATTTTTCATGCTTAATCATTTTCTATTTGATGACATGTTGATGTATAAGCATTATTACATTGACGGTAAGCGGCTTTTTCAGGACAAGAAAAGCTCCACTCTTCAAAGCTTCAAATCGGAAGTCATCATCATCTTCCTCGGACATCACTGGAATATAGATCAAGTTAGACATTACATGAATATGTTTTTTTAAACGACAATTGCATCAAAAGTTGAAGTATAAATTTGAGAGCAGTGGTACTAAAAACTCACCCATCGATAGTAATTCCTTGATATCTGCTGATCTTAGAAATGTATGAATATCCACGTTAGTAATCTCCCTATCTATGAGCAAGAGGTCATATTCATTCTTCTTCTACGACAACAATTTTAAAGCCTCACAAGCATTGTGAATGCAAGTAACTAACAAGAGCAACATAAGAAAGGATATGATATATCTATTAATTGAAAATTGTAAGTGTAAGACTATATATAGGTTAAAAATTCCAATATATGCATATACAAACCTTCGGCATCAACCACTTAAGGGTGGCCTAGTGGTAAAAGGGCTTGTAACTATCACTCTAAAATGTGTTAGGTCTCAAGTTCAATTCTTGGTAGGCGCAAACAACCTTAAGTGGCCACGCGAACCTCCTGAAAAGGGAGGGCTTCACCTGGTTTGAGTCTGTGTGGCGGTGGGTTCAAACCCTGTGGATTAGTCGGCCAAAAGGTCAGAAACCATGGTTATATAAAAAAAAACCTTCGGCATCCGTAGGATCTTTTAAAGCCATATGAATGTGTTTGAAGAATATATTATTTTGATTCATATTCTTTTTGGGACTTGTCCAACTGGTGCGATAGGGTACTGATTCAATTTAAGTTATTAACTATTTAACTAAACTCGAACTTTCATTTTAAGTTAGAAAATGGATTTAATGCACATTAATTAAACATATAAATTAGCTTAACTACATGTGATTTTCTTTTCTTTTTTATGCATCCAAACCATTTATGAGTTGCAACATGAAAAACAATAGATAGAAGCATTGTACTTTATTTCTTTCTACAATCAACCCTGAAAATCGAAGGCTCATGTATACTGAGCCTGTTGGCCAATAAAAATCAAAATTTTGTTTTCAATTTAGTCAAAATTGCTAATTTAAATTTTTGTCTAGGAATCATATGTAGAATTATTGGCCAATAAAAATCAAAGTTTTGTTTTCAATTTAGTCAAAATTGCTAATTTAAATTTTTGTCTAGGAATCATATGTAGAATTGTTTTTGTTACTGTAACGTTATATTCCAATGTTATGTTCCTATTGATCAATGAGATCTACAATTCAGTCCAAACTTTTGAAAAGGAATCGATCTTTTATAGATTTATGTGTAAAACCATTATGTTTCATAATCTTTGATAAGTTTCAAAATTGAACATATTCCCCTTAACCAAAAAGTTTTCTAAAATAAACAGTTATTTTTATTAACATAATTTTTAATACCAAGAACCTCGTATACATAGGGGGTAATGATATTGAAAATGAAGCATAATTTTTAACTACTTTTAACTCCTAAACGGGGTCTACCCTATGATTTTCATGGGTTCATACGAGCAACATCTAATATTACCTTTTAAGTAATACAAAAGAGCTGTATGCGTGAATTTATAATGCAACGACTTATGATATGTGTTCATTGTCTTCTTATTTGAATATTATGTCACGATAGCTCAATTTACAACCCACACCCCAAAACAACATATACACACATGTTTATAAATATCAAAATAGAAGCACAAATTTTAAATTAAATTAATTTTGATACCAAACCCGTGTATGCAAGGGGTTATATCTAAACTTCGGGATTAAAGTATACAAGTATTACAATCTTAAAATAGTATATCAACGTGTATGACTTTTTAAGTTGAGACTAAATTCAAAATTATTTGAAGTATCACATGAAGGAAATCTTGTTGAATTAGACCACCCTGGAAGAGTTTATGGCATACATCCAATCAATTTTAGCATTTAATTTTGAACGAAGAAAATGATGTTAACTATCAATAATATAACACTGCATATAGTAAACCAAAATGAAAATGATGCGTCAATATGAAATGCTTTCAACAAACCTTAAGTTTTCAGAAAAAAAACATTTATGGCGATTCTTACCTTTATATGAATGAGACTGCAGTAAGCTAGCAATGGCATACACGTCGTCCTTTTTTTCGCCAACATCCAAAACTTTAAAAGAACGTTCTTGTAATGTTTTAAAGGAACGTTCATTTGAAACTCCATAGCTATCTGTACTTTGAGATTTTTGGGAATAGCTATGTCTATAAGACATTTTTTTAACACAGTGGTACAGAAGACACAGAGTGAAAAATAAATGGAGGTGAAGAAAATAGGATATTCCAAATATAGAAGGGAGTTGAGGTGGGATGAGATGTAATATTATGATAAATTCACTAATACAATGATACCGAAATCTTTTATACATCAGCCAAATTAGTATAGAAAATTAAATGCTTTGGTCAAATGTAAGACCAATCTGTTAATAAAGTTAATCGAAATATGCTAAGAATTCCTTAGTCAAATGATTATTTGTACTCTGACCAATATACGATTATAGTTGTAATATCTAAGATATTATCGTAATTAACAGTATCTTATGTGAATGATAAAGTGAATCATATTATGATAATTCAGGAACTCTTATCTTTTAGATAAAAAAAAGAAAACCTCACCAACGGGCTTTGATCCGGTGGTACTTGTGTGATGATTATGTCTCCACCTAAAATATTGTTGGTAAGTTTCAGAAATGACGATAGTGAGATTGTTGTGATTGTGTAAAAATGTGTATATTGTAGTTGTGTGTGTGAATTTGATTTCTATAAAAAGAAAAAAAAGATCATTTTGAGGATATTACGAATTAATGAATCTTTATCGCTGGTAAATTAAATTAATTGTGAGCGCAGACTAGCTACGTGCTTGGATATTGTTTCAGAAAAAACAAAATATACGTAAGTATTTTGGAGTTTCTTTCTTTTAGACTTAAGTAACATTATATTCTATATTATGTTTTGTATAATATAATTATAATTAATTGTAAATAATTTTAAAAGAAGAAACTTCAAAATGATAATACTTGCAAAATGTCTAGACTCTAGTGCATTCACTAACTCAATTTATAGTCATTACAGTTCATATGGATGTAACTTTTTTAGCTAAGATTGGTGCTAACAAATGTCCTTCATATGCTTGTCTCGAATTGGTATAATGAAACCATTATATGCTTGAACCTTGTGTGATCAACAACACTCATTTCATAGAAAATCGATGAAACCATTATATGCTTCTCGTTGGTTTGATGAATAGGTACCATGAATTAAACCTTGTCCAGCAATGTTTTGGGGACTAGATCCTTTCATCCGTGGGGAACCTCTTGCAGCTTGATTGGTCATGAGATCTTCTTCTGTGTGGCATCCGTTGAGTGACAAAGTAAGATCAGTAATCTTACTACTCCTATCTTCTTTTGTTGATGGCATACGTCCATGCTTTTTTACAATTTCTCTTTCACGACTCTTTGACGGAGCTAACACTTGTCCCTTTTCTTTAACTTCCCCTCTTCCACCACGACATCTCTGGCACATGAGAAAATGATTTTGTTAGCAATTAGTTAAGATAAAACTAATAATATACTTGAAGAAAATGATATATATGTAACTGTTTTTTATACCAGTCGAGAGTAAGTGTAAGACTTCAAGTAAGATAGCTAAGTTATAAAATAGCAATTATATAAATTTAGGAGTAAATTACACCATTGGTCCCTAAACTTATGTCGGATTTCATAAGACATCCAAAACGGGAATTGTTGCTTTTTAGTAGAGGATTGAGAAAATATTACGCGGCTGGCCAATTTTTTAATGATCGTTAGTTTTTCTCGTTATCTTCAGTCAAATGCCTTGCACATGAGGGTAGGTTGGTCTTTTCACTGTTTTTGTCATTTAATTCATTTTTTACTTTTTTGTCTTTTTATTAATTTGTTTTGCCAACAGACAATATCTAACTCAAACACCTCATTCTTCTACCTCCCCACTCTTCTTCAACCTCCATCTCTCTTCACTATTTTCACCACCGTCACTCACCACAACCATCTCTGTCACCATTAAATATTTATTTTTATGTCCTTCAATTGAGTTCTCTCTCTACTAAGATTATCTCTTTTTAAAGTTTCATAGTCACCATCGCCACCAAGAACATACAAAACACAGACAAAGATATTTTTTAAACCCATAAACCAACCATCCCCACTACAAAAAGTCTCACCTGATTCTTGTTAGGTAACATGGAGTTATGTTAGGTCACCATTTTGTAAGATTACAAGTATAGTAATAAGAGGAGAAACAGAGATGGATGATTTTAAGATATGCTAGAGAGAATTTGGAAGAGTTTAGCTAATATATCAAATAACCAACAATAAAACAAGTTCCATACATGCAGTATTTATAGGGAGCAAGTAAGGCAACACTCCCTCTTCTCCCTTATCCTACTAGGCATAGGCTTTGAGGCCCGTGGGCTTATCATAAGCCTAGCTAACAAAATAACTTAATACATAATAAACTATGCAACCTAATATTTATTACAAATTATTGAGACTTGATATAACTGTGAAACGTGTTCCTAAAAATCCCCCCTAAGGGTCGGTCATCAAAATCATCAAGGTTGCTCGACTTCTTCATCTTTGTCTTTAAACGTTGACTTTCACGGCTTTAGACGTCTTCAAAAATATCTTTAGATAAATGATTCATCATTCTTTGTTCTTGATTCATGTTGATGTGGTGGAGATCAAGTGATGTAGTGATCTGCCTTTTGTCACTTCGTTGCCTCCAGTGGATTTACGCCTTTCCAGCATGCTCATACATCTTTGACGTTTTGTTATCTTACTTTTGTAGCTCTCATTTCATTGTTGTAGATTCTCTGATTTGATGTAGAATCTTTCTTTAACTTTTTCACTGCATCGATCTTTGGAGAGAACTTTCTTTGACGTTGAGATGTAAGTATGAGCATGCGGAAACTGATGTTGTGGTGATGATGTTGTAAGGGTAGCTGCACGAAAATGGTTAGTAATAAACAATCGGTACTTACAGGTTTAGAATTAGAGATCGTCAATAGCATAGTGTGAAGACTCCTTCTAACCCTTACCAAGGCCGTTCCTAAATCAGATGCCCCCGAAAGAGCTTACAAGATCTACCGAAGTAGGTCAACGATTGGGTGAGTCACTGGAGATCACCCCACGACTGTAGACCGTTTTGAAACACCACCGCGGACACTAAGCATAACCCACGAGAAGTTACCGAAGTGACCTGCTGTCAGGGCTTTTTGATGTTGACCCTGGCAGGATTTCTGTTCAATCATTGAGAAGTACATAAGTAAATCCTCTCATAAACGGTCTCGGCAGATTGCTAAGATCTGCTAGGACTCGAAAATTTACACTTAGTGTTTATTGATGTAGAAACACTAGTGTAGAAGTATTAAGTGTTCCTAAGAGATCTTTGATGTTTCTCATGGCTCTAGACTCAATAAGTGCACGTTTTAGTCGTCGGAGGTGTGGAGCAGAGTACCTCCTTATCAATATCAACACACTCGTAATGAGTGGTCAATAGATTATGCAGGATTCTCCATGAGAATGAAACAAGTATCTTTGAGAGATACCTGAGTGGCTAAGAAGGATTAGTGCATTGCGTCACTGGGTGCATGACGTCTTTATTTTCAATACCGGTGTCGCCTTAGAGACAACCAGTAGCATATGAATTGAACCCAGTGTCTGCCCTAAGGTTGAACATATGGAGGGCTATTTCTTTTCACCGTTTTCTTTACTTTTCTTTTTAATTCTTCAACCCCTTCTTTCTCCTTTCATTTCTTTACTCCTTTTTTCATATCATACCTAAGGACTTCTATAACTAACTATGGTGGTGTCCTTGGGTAGATCCCTCCGGCTCTGGTGGATCATAGGATGGTTTTCCCTAACCTTAGTCACCTTATAACACCATGACTATCCTATAATTGCCAAAAAACCATTTATTGAAAATCTCCTCAAAGTGTTTATGATTAGGAAACATATTTTGGTAACACTTTGAAGGTTTTGATTTCTTTTGAGGGAATCCCCCTTCACATGTGCTCGTGAATGTTTTCAGAAATTTGCACATGCGGGAGGAGTTAGCACTTTTTGAATTGATCCACTCTTAATAGACCTATACCCGAGGGACACGTTTACGTTGCTTAGTTAAAGGGATGCATTTTTAGCTTTTAGGTGATAACTAGCCCTAATAACTAACTTGAAGTTGTTAACATTCCTAAAAGGAAGTTAGACCCGTCAAAGTAAACATCTAAGAAGAGCTTATCGAAACGGTACTTTTTATTTGGATAATCCTTTCGAATACTAACATTTGTTGTTTCGTC
>LBNU01027937.1:14609-36879 GCA_014162995.1 Artemisia annua | reverse complement strand
TAACATGTTTCTTCTTCTCTATTGGATCATAAAGCCTACATGCTTTTGATCCTTCCTATACTCCTAAGTAAATCATCGGTATGCTTCTATCATCTAACTTCTTCAAGTGAGGTATTGTTATCTTAGCATAAGATGTGCATCCGAATATCCTTAGGTATTCCAGATTTGATTTTCTGTTGTAGAGGGCTTCATATGGTGTTTTATCTTCCAGGGCCTTCGTAGGTACCCTGTTGAGTATGTAAATAGCGTGTCTAACTGCTTCCGCCCAAAAAGTTAAGGGTAACTTCATTGCTTTCATCATACTCCTAGTAGTTGATAAAACTATCCTATTCTTTCTTTCCACTACACCATTTTGTTGTGGTGAGTATGGTGCTGTCAACTGTCTTGCTATACCATTCTCTTTACAGTACTTGGTGAATTCATTTGATGTAAATTCACCTCCTCTATCTGTTCTTAGCATCTTTACCTTTATTTTCAACTCCATTTCAACATTTTGCCTAAATTCCTTGAATGTGTTGAATGCCTGATCTTTCGATGTGAGAAAGTAGACCCACATGAAACGTGTACAGTCATCAACTAACAAGAAGATGAGCTTCTTTCTCGAATGTGTGGCTGGGCTTATGGGACCACAAAGATCTCCATATACCAAGTCCAATGGGTTCTTAGATCTGAATTTAGCTTTGTTTGGAAATGGTGTTCTAATGTGTTTTCCCAATAAACATGCATCACATATCTGTCCTGTATGTTTTATCCTCGGTATTCCTTCTACTAGACCTTTTCTTGTCATCTTATCTAAAGCGTCAAAGTTCAGATGACCTAATCTAGCATGCCATAACCATGCTTGGTTATCTATGTTTGCTAAGAGACATATAGGTGCCTCAATGTGTAGTTTGATACTGTAAAGTCGATTCTTAGATCGTTCTACTTTCATCAACAAGGTCTTATTCTTATCATACAAAGTCAGTTTATTTTCATCCATGATGATCTTGCAACCTATTTCAGTAAGTTGTCCTAGACTAAGTATGTTGCTTTTGAGGTTTGGAATGTAGTAAACGTCCGAAACTATCTTTTGTTGCTGGTTCCTACATCCTAACAATATTGAACCTCTGCCCTTTATCTCTACATACGATCCATATCCAAAACGAACGCGTCCAGTGATGCTTTCGTCAATATCTTTAAAATGACTCTTTGTTCCGGTCATATGGTTACTTGCACCATTATCTAAATACCATATGCTAGCATCTTTTGCAGCATATTTTTGGGGTTGTATTTGACCTTCGTTCAACAAAACTTCTTCTGTTTCGTGTGTAGCCATTAATAGTGATGGTTCATCGTCTTCTAAGATAAGGTTTGATTGTTCGTGATTTGTTGATGGTTTCCTACACTCATTCTTAATGTGTCCTAGTTTTTCACAGTTGTAGCACTTCATCTTACTCGTATCCCACCCTTGTCTATCCTTATTAGATTTACCTTTGTGAGACGAGTTTCCTCCATTCGAGTTGTTTCTAATTCCCTTATTCTGCCAGTTTTCTCGTGAGTAGTTTGATCTACCACCGCGTTTAAAAAAACGTTTTCCTTTCTTAGAGTGTTCGCCTTGTGCGAATAATAAATTGTCCTGGCTTTCTACTTTTCCTCCCTTTCGGAGTTTTATCCTTTCCTCGAATGCCTTAAGTCTTCCAGTGATCTCATCTAACGTAATGTTATCAAGATCGTTTGTCTGTTCTATGGATGCTACAATTTGAATGAACCTATCTGGTGTGGAGTCTAATAGTTTTCGTACTAATAGTGATTCATCCAAAGTCTTTCCTAATTCTGTTGCCTTCGTGGCATAGCCTTTTAATTTGGCTGTAAATGCATCCACACTTTCATCATCCTTCATCTGAAGGGTCTGAAATCCAATCATTAATGATTGTAAGCGTGCTTGTTGCACCCTTTCTTCTCCAACGTGTCTCTTTTTCAATGATTCCCATAATTCTTTTGCCGTTTTGCAACTTGCTACTTGTAAAATTACATCTTCCGTCAATGCTTGATATAAGAGGGCAAGTGTTGCCTTGTCCTTCTTATCTTCTACTTGCGTATTTTCCTTAGGTTTTATAGTTTCCCATAATCCATGTGCTTCTAGTATGACCTTAATTTGGATTATCCATACCGTATAGTTTGTGGTTTTAAGTTTAGGGCATCGGTATTGTGCAATGGGTGTTATGGGTTTCACTATGGTGTTATTGTTATTCGCATCGTCACTAGGCATCTTGGAAGTGTTTATAATCTTCACCTTCTATGTGTGTGGGAATTTCTAACTAGTGTGGTATCACTTAATACTACGGGAATAGAAATAGTTATCCGGGAATCCTAATATAAAGTAATATGGATTTCTAATAGTATAAACTAAGTATCTATACTATAAATATGAAAAGAAATCCAATAGTTTGAGATTTTGTGACCTTGTGTGTTTGTCACACGCGTATTCCCCTTGGTGTCGATATTCGGATATACCAACTTTTCTTTTCTTTTCCCTTGTTCTTCAAATCAATTCGCGTACACTTTTGATATACCACTCCTTGTACCACGTTGTCTTTCCTTTTCGTGTCGACTTGCAAGAAAATGTGCCCTAGACAACTTTTGTTTGTCTCGGCTTTGTCTCCAAAAACTCTCAAGTTTTCGGTGAGATTTTCAGAACAAAAAACTTCAAAAAGTCCTCGTAAAAAACTTTCAAAGGTTTTTGTTTTTTTTTTCTCGGTATTCCTTCAAGTCTCCGAAAAAAAAACACGCAAGAGTATCTCAAAAATACTCTCGGTATTTCCTTCAAAAGAAGCAAGCGGGTTGCTTGTTTTCTTTTCCTACTGCTGCGATGGCAGTGTCTTCAACAAGGCAAACAATTTGTCAAACCTTGTTATCCTCGTTGCTTGTACGCATTCTACAATACTCTTCTTGTTCCACACCGTATTTACAACAACCTATAAGAATACATGTCGGTACCCTTGCGAACAAATGATCGGTTTGTCCTTGTCGTTGTTCCTTTTGTATTGTGAGCGTGTTCCAAAAACAATCTCGATTGTTTTCTCTATTCGGTATACCTTTTCTTAATCCAAAGCAACGTCTCTTCCTATCCAACGTTTGCGTTATATTGCAAACTTGGGTCTTCTTCTCCACCTTTGTCGCAACAAAGAGGCCTTGGTTTTGTTGTATGATTTTGAAAGCCAACAACGGTTTTGTAACAAAGTTGTGTTTGTTCTTTGTCGCGTTCAGAATCAAGCCAACACAAACCCGCAAGTCACCACTTCGTTTGGTGCCTTGTCGATTGCAATTTCTACACAAGTACGGTCGTGCACTACTTTCCTTGCGTCTAAGTTATCCGGGCAACGTATGTATTTTTGATTATACGTCACGTTCTTCCTTGTTTTTGTTCCTGAAACGAAATGGTTTCAGCGTGTGCTTTCTTTGGTGTTTGTTTTGTGAAACAAACGTTGGCTCTGATACCAAATGTTGGTCCCAAAGTTGAGAGATTCGAATGAAATTGCAAAGCGTAAATACTAGATAACTTTTATAAATCTTCTAACCATTGTAATGTTACAGGTATGTGCATATATATACTACACGAATGGTTTTTATTGAACCATCGTGACTGTTCACATAAAGTTGTGTTGTTTCTGTTTGTTCGAATAGGTACAAGTCAAACAACACAACCATTCGGTTTCTATAACCGTTATACCTACTAACCATTTTAACTACCATAACTAACTAACCGTTATTCGGTTATTATGTTTCCAAAGAACACGTTTGGTCCTTGAGGTTTATTTCTGTCGAGAAGTAACATGCAAGATTACATGCTCACAATTAGCATATGCATCTCATATATATATCCACACAGAGTAATTTATACCATGAATAATAGTATAATCAAAACCTTAGATTTTTAACACTATAATGGAACAAACATCGTAAACATATTGAATAAAGGAAGAAGAATACATGTTGGGATTGTCACCGACTTCCCATCCAGCAATTTCACTTGCATCAATGAGTGCCTTTCTCCATGATTCAGCTTTAGTGATGTTCTCCGGTGCTCGTTTGGAAAATCCATATCCGAATTCCCCTTTCTGTAGTCGCACTTCAGAAGGATCCACATGATAAAAGATGGGGATAACAATTTGTCCTCTCTCATCCCTGCAATTTATGATATTTGTAAGCTCGGTCAAGCACCATGAAGAATCAGCATAGTATATTGAGAACACAACAATGGCAATCCGTGATTCTTGAATAGCTTTCAAGAGTGTCACATCAATCGGTGCACCATGTGAAAGAGCTTCATTGTCAACGTAAGTGAGAATTCCTCGTTGCTGAAGAGCTGTGTAGAGATGATCTACAAATTTCTTGCGCATGTCACCGCGAAAACTTAGATAAACATCATAATTCCACAACTGAGTAGAAGAAGAAGATGGCGTTGATGCCATTGATCAATAGTTTTGTTTAAATTGTTTTCTTGTGTATATGCCTCGCTAGCACCAATGAGATAGAGGTATTACACAGATTTTAATAATTAAATGAATAGCTACATCTTAGTTGCAATTAAGTATAAAACTAATACTGTTTTTTGGTCCTAACCGGTGCCTACCTTATCGACATTGACTTTAAACATAAAGAGTTTTTATTTTTTAATGTTATAGGAGAGTTGCATATAATCAGATTACTTAAATAGACAAACATGTATAACAAAATTAAAAATGTCCACTTTATGCCCTGTAATATTTCCTGTCACCCAGTTGTATTATTAGTAAATTATTCATTTACTATAAAAGATAGGAAAGTCACAACATTGTTTATGGACTTATTCCATCATCTAAATGATATTTTTTTCAGTAGGAATACTGTCACATCTGCAGAACTTTCGATGTTATAACACTTGATACCAAATTAAAGGATTGTATCACCAAATTAAGCAACCTTCATTATACCTATCAACTAGAGACCTCAGTTGAACTTGCATGCGTGTTTTCTTGTTTTGAACCAATGAAGCTCCTGATAACATATTGTAAAATGTCCCCATGATCAAAGTAAGCTAATTCCACCTGCAATTATAAATTTAATGTAAACACAGACTTGGAAGCTTGGTTTCCATTACCATACACGCAAAAAAATAATAAATAAATAAATAAAATCAAGTAGATCCTTAGATCTTAATTACCTCTGTGTCAAACCTTAGTGTACATTTAAATGACTTTCCATTGTCTGTTTTGACTATGATGTCTTGTCCGGGTGTTATGTCACTGATATTGTTTGGGAGGTCAATGTTGTAGCGTTCATGACCGGTCAACTCTAGAGTCTCCGCATCCTCCCCAGGCTGGAAACATAGTGGAATAATACCCATCCCCACTAGATTACTGCGATGAATCCTTTCAAAGCTCTTTGCTATTACTGCTTTAACACCCTGGGTAGATTCAAATTAAGGTCTCATTGACATGTACATAAATCAATACATCAAATTAATACCAATGACAATAGCAAGTTTACCATCAACTTTGGACCTTTTGCAGCCCAATCTCGAGCACTTCCAGTTCCATACTCTGATCCAGCTAAAACTATTGTGTCTTGCCCTTCCCTCATGTACCTCTAGTGACATGAAAAATTGGTTATTTGCACAATTGCACATATATGTAGAACTTTGACTTTTGAGGTCAAATAAGATTTTTCTCGGTTCCAAACATGACATGATTTCTTCCTACTTTTTATAACTATTATAGTAAATGCATCCGTTAACAACATATGTTTACAGAAAAGGTATGCCAGCACTATTATTTTAACAAAAATCTCATAATTATGCCCGGAAAAAGAATTAAATGAGGTAAGGACCTTAAAACAAAGTCAAAAGGGTTCAGAGTAATACCATGGCCGCATCAAACACAGAGAGCTTCTCTCCACTGGGAATATGAATAGTTTTAGGTCCAACTTCACCTTCCAATAATTTGTTCACAAGTCTTATGTTAGCAAAAGTGCCTCTAACCATCACCTCATCATTGCCCCGTCGACAACCATACGAATTAAAGTCCCTCCTATCAACCCCAAGTTCGATAAGATATTTGGCAGCAGGACTATCTTTGTGAATGCTTCCACCTGGTGATATATGGTCCGTGGTAATACTGTCACCTAAGTTGACTAAGCAATATGCATTGTTGACCTTGTATGGACCTGGAGGGGACATGCTTATATCTTTCAAGTTAGGAGGCTCACGTATATAAGTCGATCTTGGATCCCATTCGTATAGCCTGCTGGATGGTACTTGTAAATTATTCCAAGTTGGGTGTCCTTCGGTTATGGTCTCATACACAGATTTGAACATGTCTGGTAACACGTTAGATTGCACAATCTGAATCACCGTTTAAGAAGAAAGACAAGTTATGTAATTACAGTGGTAGATTTTAATTTGTAAACCATTGAAACATTCTGAGTGGCTCACATCCGCTACTTCTTCACTAGATGGCCAAATGTCCCTCAAAAAAACTTCCTTCCCATCACTTTGTCCAATTGGTTCCGTCTCAAAGTCGATATCAACCTGAAGGTGGAATATGATATAAACTGTTTAGAAATCGTTGAGACCATATCACCATATAACATTTGATGTTATATAAAGATGCATGGTTCATGTAGGGTGGGTTAGATAACGGGCCAATAGTCGATCGGTAGTATGCCTTGAAAGTACAATATGGATGACTTTCAACCCATTTGAGCCACGAAAATCAGTAGTAAATTGGTTGATATCGCCACCTTTAATTAATGCAACATAAATGAACCTGTATCAATAAGGTAGACGAATTACATACCGTGCCAGAAAGAGCATATGCAACCACGAGTGGAGGAGAAGCAAGATAGTTTGCTCTTGTAAGTGGATGTATACGGCCTTCGAAATTGCGGTTTCCAGATAACACAGCTGCAGCAACTATGTCTGGAGATATATAGGGCATTCATAAACTTGCTTAAAGAGAGGAAATGAATATGACCAAGAACTTGTTAACTATAATACCGTTATCAGTAATAGCAGATGCTACAGATTCATCAAGATCACCAGAGTTCCCAATACAAGTGGTGCATCCATAACCAACAATATAAAATCCCAACTGCTTCAAATATCTCATTAACCCACTGCAGATGTAATAGCAGGATCAGTTTACTAGACAATATGCATCATAAGTACTTTGTTTCACCTTTTCTCCAGGTACTTGGTGACAACTTTTGAGCCTGGGCCTAGGCTTGTTTTAATCCATGGTTTCACCTAACCATAAAAGTGAAGTCAGACGCTTTTGAATAATTATTAGTCGATCAAGAATAGGTATCTAACCTGGAGGCCCAGATCGCAAGCTTTCTTTGCTAACAAACCGGATTGAAGCATGACACTAGGATTGGATGTATTCGTGCAGCTTGTGATGGCTGCTATAACAATACTTCCATGTTTAAGTTGTGCTTGTGTGCCTTCAAATTGAAACTTCGCAATTTTGCTTTGGTCCTCTTTTGGTATACCATATCCCTATAAAAATCCATATTTAAATGAACCAATCCCACTGTGCTTGTGTGAGCCATAAGAACTGAGCCTATACATGTTATTATGAGGCGCAAGCCAAGAGGTCTGCTTGCAAATGTTATATATCATCAGCCAGACATAGCATGTTTGATGATACATAACAGTATTTTAACAAATTTTGTAATCCCACCTTGAATCCAACTTTATTGTCCAAGCATGCATGCCAATCAGCTTTCATGTTTTTTAAAAGAACCTGATCGTGAGGCCTGAAAACCAGAAAACCAAATGTGACTAACGAGACAGCAAGGGAATGTAGTCAAAATACTAGATGCAGTAGGATGGATGGGGTGGTAATAGGGTGGGTCAAAATAGGCAATTTTTGTATGGGTTGGGTTGACCCGAAACACTCCCCAAAAAAAATTCTTTCTTTAGGCAATTAGCTATGCAAGTTTAGTAATAATCTTCTCAAATTTATTTGTTATGATCTGAATTTAGGAGGTTTTATGCTATAGGAATATCAGCACTAATAACACAATAAGATTGTACCTCTTTGGTCCGGACACGCAGGGCTCCACATCTTGAAGATTCAACTTCAGGTGAGAGCTAAACACCATATCTCCCTCCGGCTGACACAAACATCGAGCGTGAAGGCGTAGTGAATAGTGAATACAAGCATGAGTTGCACACCAAAGCAGATCCGTACCTGACTGTAATCCATGAACAACTTGTTTGCCCGCAGATACGACTCTATCATAGATATCTACACGTTTTTGTAAGTTAGTGTAACTCTATTAGCATATCGAAAGAGCACCATAAATAGATGAAGTACTTACCGTATCATTGCTTCTTCCAGTCATCTTTAGATATTGAAGAGTAACGTGATCCACGGGAAAGAAACACATAGTTGCACCATACTCAGGAGACATGTTTGCAATAGTTGCACGATCCGGTAAGGCTATTTCACTCATTCCTTTTCCTGCAAAGATGATATAACTCGAATCTTTGATTTCACATGAACGAAATCATGTCTGAGCTAAATAGTGAACCATGCTTACTACATCATAAGCATGTTACTTACCATAGAACTCAACAAAATTGCCAACAACCCCATGTTGTCTAAGCATTTTAGCGACTGTCAAGACCAAATCTGTAGCCGTAACTCCATCTTTCAAGCTTCCAGATAGCTCAAACCCAACCACACCCGGAAGAACCATGCTCATGGCCTGACCAAGCATAGCTGCTTCTGCTTCTATCCCACCGACTCCCCACCCGGCAACACCTAACCCATCTATCATGGCTGTATGAGAATCTGTCCCAAAAACAGTATCTGGGTAGAGAATGCCATCCGTGTTGAAGACGACTCTCGCAAGGTATTCGAGATTCACCTGGGAGTAGTGTTGCACATTTATATTTTTGTCGAAAAAAGATTGATAGAGTATAATCTATGCTTGTCTTAGGGAATTAGAAGTGGCAAGATGGGCGGGTTGGGTAACGGGTCAAAAAGGGTGTGGTTTGAAACGAGCTTTTGGAATTGGGTTGGATTGAAATGCAAGCACTTGTTAGTCTAAAACATAGTTAATGCATTTATTAAAATAAAAAAATAATGCTTGTATCATAATAATAATCTAAATCTTTAAATAAAATGATTTAGGTGGTTCTATGCATTGAAAATAGAATGTGGGCGACTTTCAACCTATTCGACCGAGTCCACTTTTATCTGTAAAACTTTTTGAATCGTTTGAGAGAAAGGGCTATGCTAATCGACCCATAGATAAGTGAATGGGTTAACAATTGCCACTTCAATGTAAACATGATACCTGGTGAACAATCCCAGCTCCAGGAGGAATGACAAGTATGTTGTCAAAAGCATTTGCTCCCTATTTTAAGAAGGGGTAATTCCAAAAGTAGATCGGGCAACTTTTGTCTAGTCACTTTCTAGATTTTTTTTTCTCTTTCCTCCTTTGGATCAAGGCAACTTGAAAATTGAGCAACTCAATACAAATGCGCCACGTGTCCTTAAACTTTGTGAATAAAGTACAAAACTTGTAAGTGTGTGTAAGGTATATGTAAGGTATGTGTAAGGTATTTCGTATTGGGCAACTTGTAAATACTGGGCAACCGTATTTGGGCAACTGTACATTTTTTGTCTTTTAGTGAACAGTTACTTTAAATAAAATAATATTAAAGGATATCTGGCAACATGTACTTCGGGGCAACTTATGCATTATTGCTGGGCAACTTCAAGAATTGTTTTTTGGGCAACTTATCAATTGGGTAAATAACCATTAAGAAAACAGGGACCTTCCCACAACCCATTCGTATCCCACCCCGAAAATGCAAACAGTAAATTCATCCTCTCCACCTCCCAGATCAAACCATGTCTGTAACTGTTAAACATTTAAGAACCCCTATCTTTATAGCAATTTCTCTATATGGCTAATTTGAATCCGTTGTATGATGTCAAAATTAGTATTAGGTCATCGGTTAAGTTGCTGAAAGAAATGAAAGGTAAGTTGGAGTCAAAACCAAATCGAGAATCATTGTTTAGAAGTACAGTTTTTGGTCCTTGGTTGGATGTTCCCTATGCATCAAATGATAGCCTTTTGATGCATTATGTTTTGCAACATCAAGTTTCTGTATCTAATATGTGTCCTGATTTTCCAATTATATACCACATTGGGGATCATTATCTACAGTTTGGCCGGAAAGAATTCTGTTTGATTACCGGATTTCGATTCGGGAATGTAGTGACCCCCAAAGCTCGAAAAGACAGCCCGTTTAGTGATCGTGTGTTTCCTGAGAAGAAATTAATGGTTGTAAAAGGTGTAAAGGGCACCTATCTTCTTAAACTTCTTAGAGGTGATAGGTGGTTAACTTTAAGTGATTATGTTGTGAGAGTGTGTCTGTTAATTGCATGTGAGTTGGTGTTTATGGGTCGTGAAGATAGGAATGTTATCCCTACCCATATAATGGCTTTGGTGGAGCATTTTCATGAGTGGAATGTATTTCCTTGGGGCGAATACATGTGGGAGAAATTTTATACAAGGACTGTCAATGTCGTTCCTAAACACAACCAGCTTCATTTAAATGCGATTGAAAGCAACCCATACTACCAGCCTACATACAATCTATATGGATTTTGTTGGGCTTTCAAGGTCAGAATAATTTCCAGTTTTTTCATTTAATTTGTTGAGTTTTAAATTTGGTTTTATTGCTTCAATGATGTAGGTTGGTGTTAGTTTTTATTATTATTATTATTATTATTATTATTATTATTATTATTATTATTATTATTATTATTATTATTATTATTATTATTATTATTATTATTATTATTATTATTATTATTATTATTATTTTAATTAGTTAATGTGTTTTTGTTTTATGTTACTTGTGTTTCAAGTTGAAATGGTTTGTCATGATAAAATGGCTTATGTCTATACGATAATGTGTAGTTTAGTTTGTTTAGTAAAATTATAATTATGTTATATATTATACTTTGTAAGGTTGTGTGTTTTTATTTTTTTATGTTGCTATGGTTTATCTGGTTTCCTAATTAACGTCAAAGTATGTGCTCTGTACTTTCACTGTTGTGTATATTTCATACTGTTTTTCATTTTCAACTAATTTGTTTTATAAACTTTAACATAAGTGTATTTGTTTCATTTTTGTAAAGATATGGATATTGGAAACTTTCCCCAAGAGCTCAAATTGGTGGGTAAAAAACTTGAATGTCATACCTCGTGGTATTGCTTGGACCAAGGTTGCAACGTTTGGGAAGTCAGATTATTCGACTATATTTGGACAGGTAAAAAACACACATATTGGTAATTCTATTTAATACATTGTTTGTTTATTAGGCTACATATGCTTAACAGATCTCAAACACCTACCAATTTTCCCCATTATTAGGAGATGAATCCAACCGTCGACCTATTTCCAACACTAAAGGAGATGAGGGAACCATGGTTTATAGCAAGTGTTAATTTTATCGAAGGATTGCTTGATCGAGATACAAATCTTAGCCAGGGAGAAACAGAGGGAGGTGGAGATGATCAGATAGACGGAGATGTTGATGATGAAGAACGAGATGGACATGAAAATGGAGATGGTATGGAATGTGAAAGCGTAGATGGTGGGGAAGGTGTGGATAGTGGGGCGGTCGAGAAAGGTCATGTTGATGAGAGAAAAGATGAGGATTCTGTCCATGGAGATGGTGAGGAAGCTATTCACGCATCCAATGATCTACAGAGTGATGGTGTTGTTGGTGGGGTAAATGAACCGAGTAATAGTAATCTGCCATCAAATTTTTCAATGGCTGACCTTTTCCAACAGATTAATGATTGTAAAAGAAGATTAGCGTTGATGGAGAATCGAGGATCGAGAATGATGGAGGTGGTCGCCGAGGTTGAGGAAATAAAAAGCAAAATTGAAAAGCTAGAGGGCTTTTTTAATGTAGACGCAAAGACTGAGGATGTTGTCAACAAGTCGAATGTAGAGCCAAAACATTTTGAACAAACCGACGACGGTTCATATGTCAACACCTTAACCTCACACTTACCACCACATCAATCTCCCAGATGCTCAAAAGCTGCTGATCAAAACGATCCAACGGTTAGTTTCTAAGTATATATGATGATGTTCTTACAATTTATTTATTTATTAACCTTTTCAATTATCTGATTTTCAAAAAGCAGATCACAGTTTCACCTGATCATCCAGATGATTGTGAACTTTTACGCGAGCTGGTGAAGCATATGGAAATTGATCAGGAAGATGGCAAGGTTGAGTAGAACGATTCTCTATTTCCTAATTCTTCAATGCTATATATTTACTGACCTTTCAATTTTTATGATTTTGAAAACCAGACCACAGTTTCAGCTGCTGGTAAAGATAATGGCCCTGATTTAATTAAGCCAGTTAAGCCAATGGAAATTGATCAGGAAGATGGGAAGGTCGATTATAATGATTCTCAGTTGTATAATTCGTCCATGCAGTTTCTAATAAGATCACCTGATGCTCCTGCGTTTGATGCTTATCCACCTGTTGTCGTAGCTGCGCAGTCGTTACTCAATCTCAACAAAGATCAGACTGTTTCAAATGCTGAAGTACGTAAATATATACATAAAAATCATTTAGATTATCATGTACATTAGCTCGTTTAGGTATCCGTGACTGTCATACTGATGCATGTATGTTTATGTTAATTTCATTAGGAGGGTCATTTTACGGACCAATACCTTAACCTTGACAACGCAGACAAGAATGCATACGAGTTTTCCTTAGATGATATTATGGAAGGTGAATATATACATGACAAGGATGGAAATACAGAAGGTTTTGCTGCAGAAATGGTCGTTCCTCGTTGTAATCCGGTCAACAAGCAAGACATACCCGTGCCTAACTAAGATTCTGAGGTACGTACGAATAGATGTTTTGTATAATTTATATGCTGTAGGTTGTCTGTTATAACACATTATATGTTTTAAACACAGAATTAAACGCTCAATCGTGAATACGTAAATGTTGTTAAACCAAATCAGAAACCTTGTTTATCGAAAGTATTTGCACCTGTCATTGGGAAGCAGATGAAAAAGAAGACGACATCACCTAATGTTATCAAGTTTCAACAGGCTATCGCTTATAACAGCTTGAAACGAAAGAAGAAGAAGAAGAAGAGATGTTTTCCTGCAGTAAAATCAGAGCCAGTTGAGCAACCATCTAATGCTCCATGNAGATGTTTTGTATAATTTATATGCTGTAGTTTGTCTGTTATAACACATTATATGTTTTAAACACAGAATCAAACGCTCAATTGTGAATACGTAAATGTTGTTAAACCAAATCAGAAACCTTGTTTATCGAAAGTATTTGCACCTGTCATTGGGAAGCAGATGAAAAAGAAGACGACATCACCTAATGTTATCAAGTTTCAACAGGCTATCGCTTATAACAGCTTGAAACGAAAGAAGAAGAAGAAGAAGAAGAAGAGATGTTTTCCTACAGTAAAATCAGAGCCAGTTGAGCAACCATCTAATGCTCCACGCATTCCAAAAACAAGGTCAATGACGGTTAAGGCGGCTGTTCTATCTCCTATGGTTGCAGAGGTATACCAGTTATAAACCTTATACGGTGTTGAATATGGAATGTGTTCATGTTTAACTTGTATTTTCCTACTTTTAGTTTCAGGAAAAGGTGGTGATTTCCCCAAAACCTGTGCCAAATTTCCATAAACCTGTGACAAGGTCGTCTAAAACCAGTATAACGTCCCTCGAACATTTTCAAGAGGTATCCAACTAATTTGTTGTAACTTTAAGAGGATACTAAATTTTCTTTTAAATAATTTTTTTTTTCTATTTTAAGAATGTTAGATATTTATTATAAACTGATTATTGCTATTCAGGATCTTTCACGACCCAATGCTCGCACAACGGTAAATGTGCCTGAGCATATCAGAATGTTTTTGAAGGAGATCAAGGCATCCAAGTATTGGTTTCCGTGGGGTCGTTGTGACATTCATGTTGACCGCCGGTTCTGGTTGGCGTTAGCTGGGCTGGACACTTTTAAGAAAGGCTGGTTGACTGACAATGTACGTAACATAACTACATCCCTTTTTAGTGTTTTTTTATACGCAACTCTGTATTTATATTGGCTTATTTTATTTTGAATGCACAGCACCTTGATCTGTGGGTTGATCTATTGTGGCGTTTTAGACCAAATGAGGCTGATTGGGCTGTTGTAAGCCCTCATTTTTCTCAAGCTCTCCTTGCTGGGGTTTTTCCTACTTACTATTCGAACGGGGTCAGGTACCCAGTTCCATGGAAAGATGTTGAAAGGGTACGTATGTCTTTGTTTTTTTTGTTTTTTTTGTTTTTTTTTTTATTTTTTTATTTATTTATATTTTTTTTGCAAATACAAATTGTGATATTCAATTGTGTATATCAGGTATTTTTTCTGGTTAACGAACCAGACAAACATTGGATTTTAGCTGAGCTTCACATCGCAACTGGTGTCGTTACGTTTTATGACTCGCTTGGGTTGGTAAAGTCAAACAGAAGAAGCTGGTGGAGGGCCATGAAAAAAGACCTGCCATTGCGTCTGATTTCCTACCTAAATGAGTGCGGTGTTTTGAAGAGTAAAGGCATATGCATTGACACGTATGACATCTCATATGACTTTGCTCGTGTCCCGGTGCAAGGGGGTCTATTTGGAGACTGTGGTGTGTGGGTTTGTATCTGTTTATACAGGTTGTGTCGTAACGAACAACTGGAAGTGAAGGACCCCGTGCAAGCAGCATTAGCGTACCGTGAACGTATGCTGGACTACTATTTTGATAACAAGGTTGAAACAAAATGAACTGTAATCGTTGTAGAACAATTGCCTTCTTTCGCTTATTTCTGTGCTGTGAACTACCTATCCCTAGCCAAACCATGTTCCTGTTTGGCTTGTATGCTGTGAACTATCGTTGAAACCTGCACTCAGCGTTGAACTATCTATCCCTAGACAATTGACTTATTTCGCTTATTATGTTGTGGTACTGGATTATGTCTTATATTAACGTATTGTCTTCTATTATATTCCTGTTTCTTTTCTTGGCATGTAGGAAGTTGTTAACAAGCTTAGTATTTAACATTCACCAAGCACTTGTTATACATAAACAACAAACATCCAAAGTACATAGAAGTGATAAACAACCAACAACATAACATGTTACTGCATGATACTAACTGCTATTACAAAAGAGATTAACACAACAAGGACACTTATGAGAAAGAAGAGTTTGTCATAAAATTGCACTTTTGCCTTGATAAAACGCATCTCGTCCTTAATTGTTTCCAACTGGTTGGAAACAGCAGCATCATTTAGGGAACCATGAACAACTTGAGATGAAATTGCAGGCTTTGCCATTTTAAGCAATCTCTTGTTTTCTTCCTTTAATTTGAAGAACAAATTTTTGTAAAAGTCATTTGGCAGCTCAACATCTGTAAACCCATAAAACTTACATTTTCTGCGATCGTCCTATGAAACGAAGGATTTCATTATCTTGTTATACATAAGAACAAGAAAATATATATACATCATGGCTAAAGAACTTACATAAATGGGACAAGCCTTGAATCTTCTACCCGGATTTCCAGGGGTCCAAGCAATTTGTTCAACAACCGGTAGTGGTGGTTTGCAATCACAATGTGTAGCACGGATATAGTATTCCATGTCTCTGTCAAATGATCTTGCTGTCGATGAGGATGATGCCATTTAATTAGAGTTTGTATGTGTGAGTGTGAGATGGTGTATGTTAAAGATGTTGTGTTTTTTCCTCTATATTTGTGGTGACCTTTTTTCTGGGGCCCACTAGTATGTGAATTGGGCAACTATTATGTGAAATGGGCAACTAGTTGTGCAGCTTATTTTAATCCATACGATTGACCAAAGACTCCAAACAGTTGTGCAGCTTCCTTTGTACGCTTTGAAATTTACTTTTACTTAATATTGACCAATTTCAAATAATTAAAAAAGTGCAATATCCTTTTAACTCGTGCAACGAACAAGTCCTAACCCTCATATTTATGATTGCAACCTATTATAACC
Organism: Artemisia annua; assembly: GCA_014162995.1. Taxonomy (NCBI): domain Eukaryota; kingdom Viridiplantae; phylum Streptophyta; class Magnoliopsida; order Asterales; family Asteraceae; genus Artemisia; species Artemisia annua. The sequence goes on along the minus strand of LBNU01027937.1, from coordinate 20,780 downwards.
AATTACATACCATTGAAAAAATAATTTCATCAAAGTCCAACCATCCGTAGGATTAAACCGTTAAAATGTACTTACCTACTAAACACATATGTTTAACCAATATGACAGGCAGATTGTACCACGATAACAGATTTTGTTTTTAGACACATAAAAGACATCGTTCGTTATTTTAGCAAACATGAAATACTGGAACCCCATCATCAGTACCACCTACATAGTGCTTGTCGATACGGACGAGCTTGAACCGCAACATGCTATTCTCCAGAAAAGCACAGTCTTTACCAAATTGGTGCCAGTACCCCTTCAGTATCAGCAATTCTTCCTTCTTTATGCTGTCATGTTTGATAACTATTTCTGCACGCATCTGAAAACCATTCCCCATCACATTCCTGTGTACAAGTTTCGCTCTTGTGTACTTGCGCAACTGTTCTGTTTCATCGAAATCATATACTATTTTCAGGGTTGGGTGAATAGCTTGATGAACCGGAGTGGTGGTGATCCATACTCAATCAAAAGGTTTGGTTGTGTTACCCCTAAAATATAAAAAAAGTCAAAATTTTACTATCCTTATATATAGACCACTAAAGTATAAAAAGAGTTTAGAATAAACTATTGTTTTTAGTAAAGACACGTTGCATGTCAACCACAAAAAGTACGTATGTCATTGCATGCCAACTAAGAATTACCCTTTATTTGTATTTGGGCAACCTTACTATGTTTATACTGGGCAACTTCGGAAAGTTGCGTCCGCAACTTCGTAAATTACAGGGCAACTTCTTATTATAATGTGTCATGTCAAACTTCGGTATGTGTGTTGTCATTTTGTGTCAACTTTTATTAACTTTAGTTTAGTGTAAAACAATATGAGAGAGTTATGGTATTTGTCATTGTGATTTGTGATTTGAAGGGGCTACGCATTGTACTAATTATATACAATTTCGTGTGTCCAAACAATACACATAAGTGAAAACATCTTGCGAATACAATATGTCCAAACAATACACATAAGTGCCAACATCTTGCGAATACAATTTGTCCAAAGATGGTACACATAAGTGCCAACATCTTGCGAATACAATATGTCCAAACAATACACATAAGTGCCAACATCTTGCAAATACAATATGGCGAACATAAATATACACTAGTAACAGTGTCAACATTTGTGCTTAAAATAAAAAAGAGCCATGTTCTCACGATATGCCAAGGCGGCGTCAACAGGATCATCAAGCTGCAACGGTATACCATGTGCCAAACGATATAAAAATATACACACAAAAACACCACAATCACCAAAGATCCCCCCTGCTTAGGAACGTTATCCGCTAGCTTAAAGGTAATCTTATAGTCACCTTGACGTATGCCTTTCATCTCGAACACTTTACCTTCATCTAAGACGACTGGAAGTTGAGCCTGTTAGAATAACTAACTTAGAATAATTAGATAAACAATGGCTAACATAAGTTTATACAAAAAAAAGAAAAAAAAATAATAAATAAGTGCTATGTGTGCAAATAAGTCCAAGTGTTAACAGTAACTGTTAGTGGAGTTGCAATTGTAACAAGATTCTATAGTTATTGGTGCTAGCTGTCTAAACAACAACTTTGATCTATGAAAAGGCCATGTTCAAACATTAACATTGATCCAAATATAGCATTAAATATCCATGTTTCCAATTTTACAAATATACCAATAAACAGCAGTGCTACCATTGATCCAAACATAGTCTAATAAGAGTATATTGTTGGTTAACCATTAAGGAGTTTGTTTATGTTTGCAAATAGAAAATAACAACACAAGCTCTCGCATTCATCCAAAGGTCATCTTAAAAGATTAACATTGATCCGAAATATAGCGTCAAATGCTTCCTTCTTTAGGGTTGTTACCAACAAGTATTCATGTGCTTTTTCATGGCATCCAAAACAAAGATAGATAAACATAACATAAACATTGGCTTCATTAATAGTAGACTGAAACGGGGGCAAAAAAGATAACTTCATTAGACCGTACCCCTAATGGGCACATCCATGGATACACCTTAAAGTAACTTAAAAGACCATAATCTACGAAACTAAAGACAACATGACCAAACATAAACACCTAAAAGAGAAATGCTTAACACAACAGAATGCAAGACATAGAGCACCAACAAACTAACAACACAACAGAACAAATCACTTTTTGCCCAGTTGAACAACAAAAGAAATTTTTTTCAGGACCCTGAGTTGTGTCTGACTTATCAAATTCATCATGGCCCTTGTCTTTGCCAAGTCAGCATCCTGCATCTCCTTTAGTAGCTTGACGCTCTCTCGGGCTAAACCAATAATACTCAGATTTTCAAGCTCCTTAATAACCTCATCCCTTTGCTTAATTCGGTCACAAAGCTCTTGGCACATTGTATGAGTTTCTTGGACAAGCTTAAAGTCCCTTTCATTATCTTGTTCAAACATGATACGCATCATTTGTCTCAAAGAAACCGTGTTTGCCATAATAGCAAGGTCCGCTAGGCCAGTCATAGGAGTCATAGCAGTTGGAGAGTAATGGGGAGTGATGTTGGTGTTTTGTCAAGAGGTGATATGATAAGTAAGTGTGATATGGAAATGTGTGTAAGTGTTAGCTTCCTTATATAGGAAGAAGCGAGAATGGACAACTTTTGAATTTCAATTATGGGCAACTTTTTATTTAAAAAAATGGGCAACTTTGACAATTAAATGTCTTGTCAATCATCAATAAATGCCAAAACTAGTTAATGTGATTTGAAGGGGCTAAGTGGTATTTAATAATCGGTAAAATACATTTGTGGCCACAAATGGTATGCTATAATACAAACACCACTTCACAAAGTGCAAATAAACTTTGCAAAACACTAACTTGGAATCCATCTAGTTACAAACCAACCGAATAAACAGAAAACTAATACAAACCAACACCACTATCATGTAACAACTTAGGTTCCATTTGTTCAAAAAATATAAATTTACAAAAATATATTCAAATATGAAGTACTAGAGTAGATCTACTAAGGTACTGCATAATCAAAATCACATGCTGTATGACAATGGTAAATTATTTAATGGTTATCTTTTTTCTAATATAAAAAAACGTATTAGTTATGTGTTGGTATTTTGCAAATACTATATGTTACTTAGAAATGGTTTAATAGTGATGTTATTGTTTATTTCAGGGTTGACTTTACTGTAGATATGAGGTTGGCATTCAGTTGCACTAAGTAATTGGTTATATCCATAGGAACACAACATTTAGATCAGATAAAACATTCAATTACGACATCCATAGTCTACGATAATTCTGCCCCGTGGTAAGTAATGGCAATAATAACTAGATGAAACCATTTACCAACTAGAAACCTAATGATAAAAACCAGTCAACATAGACTCGTACCTCTAAACAATCCCTTAGCCGGACATACCAACCATGACATTCATAGTCATATGTGTTCCCGCTATCATAGAATGTGACCAACCCAGAAAGAATATCGAAATGGGCAACACACCAATGTCTTTCAGTTTCATTAATCGGCATAAGAATCTACATGCTTTAGAAATGATCGATGGTTATTACAACAAATTAAAAACATCATATAAGGTTGTGTTTTATTATCAAAGGTTTGACCTGATCAACATCACTCCATGAATTGGGGTACCTTCTACCATCAACATAAAACAAGGGTATGGTGTTTTGAAGAAGAAGCTGAACAAAGTATGTACTAACCATAGCCCAATTACAATTCTCGGGTCTCACATGCCACATGTAGTCGACCCATAAGTCTATGTGCTGTTTAATACAACAAAAAAGACATTGTAGTCAATTAATAAACAAATATTTATTATTGAAAAGCTAATATATTTGTAGTAAAAATACGGACCTCCTCCGTTAGCCAACCTTTCCTTGCAGGGTCTAGGCACACTAATCTTAGCCAGAAATTTCGGTTCACAATAAAATCGTCAGACCAAGGAAACTTGTTATTAACCTTACCGGGCTTAGAAAGAAACAGGTTAAATTCATCATTCACCCAAAGAGTTTCAATAGTATGAAACCATCGTGATAGATCCTACACAGATTTACAAGCGTATCACGTCATTGCATGATAGTATAATTTAATATATAAAGTATTTCAGTTAATTTCATACTTCTTTCCACGGTTTCACATTTTTTAGTCGTTCTATCATACATGGATTATTAATGTACCCTGGAGTTTTTTTTTAATTTCACCCAGGAAACTTTGTAATTACTTTCTGAGGGCAAACCATCTGCGTGATTCCTTTTATTGTGTGCCAGTAGACTTAAAGATTTTTTTAATTTAGCTGAATTCACAGACTCATTACGCTTTTTCTTTTTCTCCTCAGCCAAAAGTGACACCATTTCTTCCTCCGACCTCATCCTTTTATACTCATCCACCCTAATGCGCAATTCCTGTTTCCGCATCTTCTCATCTTCCAATTGCAACCTATCTTCCTCTTCCAAACGCTATCTTAACTCTTCTTCACGAATGTACTCCTGTGACAAGATATGGTTGTTTAAATATTTAATGATTTAGTTACTAGTATATAACGGGATTAAATAGATGTCATAATTTATAAATTACCAGAACAATATCTTCATCACTCTCAGGCAACTTGATCAAATCAAGGTAAAGATTATTCAGCGAAGCGCAAAAATCATTGGTCATATTGGAAAAACAATCATTAAACGCGAGTGGCGCCTGTTAATGAAATGTGATTCAGTTCAAATTAGTAAACCATAATTAAAAAGGATGTACTACACACATGAATGAGTTAGGAAGTATATTACCACAATTCCGCCACTTCTTTCACGATGAAGAACCTGAATAATTGACTCAAGTTTGAAAACACGAGTATTCAACTCTGTAATAACACGATCCTTAATACTAGGTTCCCTGACACTACTATCGCTCCTGCTAACACTAGGTAATTCACAAAAATCTAATTTCTCCAGCTTACGCTTTTTTTTCCAACTTGGCAAAATAAGCATCCACAAGGCTAGACTCTGGTCTTAGTGGAGGCGGCTTGGGAATGTACTGTTGGATATAATCATTGGTATCTGTCCACCAATTTGATCCGTACTCAGCTCTCGTAGGTCTAATATCACAAGTTGGTTTTACATCCTAAAATAGTTAGTCAAAAGAAAACAACTTAGTTCAAAATTATAAAATATATAAATAAAATAAAAGATGAATTTTTATTATATATTACCTTTGCAAAAAGCTTAGAACAATCAGATCGTTTGAAGATAGTTTTTTTGGACCAAGCAACTGCCCTTGGTATAACTGGCGCGATCTTAATCCACCAAACATTACTTGTTGCATAAGTCTCTAGAATCCAAATCTGAATAAAACGAATAATTAATAAGAAATACAGAGTAAATGAAATATATGCCATGGATACAAATTGAGTATAAAAATCAAACATAATTAACCTGGAAAGCAAAAACAAAACCACCAAGCATATATGTCGGAACATACATACGATCTTTCTTCAGACCTTCAGGGTGTTTGTGACTGTGCTTACGTATGACACCCACGATTTGATCGTACAAATGAGTCCATATGTGCTCCCCCCAAGGAAACGCATTCCAAGCTTCAAGACTTTCAACCAACCGCATCAACTTATCATCCACTTCGCTATTCAACAACCTACCCATAAAGATAACTTCTAAAGCTAAAAAAAGACATACACGTACTGCATCTTCGTCAGATATGTTGCCGAACAATTCTTCATCCTCGATAACACCAAGTAGATCTAAGATGGTAACGCTTAACCCTATACGGTGAGGAAATATCCTTTCACAAAACTTTAAGTCACCAGAGGTATATAACCCAAACGATACCGATCCAAACCGGAACCCCGTTATAAGAGCAAATTCAGCACGACCAAAATGTAGAGTATGTCCTTCGATGTAATATATTAAAGGCAATCATGAAATATTAGATGGTATAAAGTTTTCACAAAACAAGATATTTTTGTATGAAATCATAAAACCGTCCAAACGAGCGAATTTACCCTCAACTAATACTTTCACGTTTAACGAAAATACCCACATCCAACATACCCACACTCAAACCATATTTGACATGTCTCCCAAATAAAGTATAACAGCTATATAAGCCATTTAATGTGTAGCCCACTTACA
>LBNU01027931.1:106968-142256 GCA_014162995.1 Artemisia annua | reverse complement strand
TTTTGACAAGTATCAAGTTTTCTTCTCCATACGGGCTTGACGGAGATTTTAGCAACTCTTGAAAACTTGGGTTTTTGGTTGTTGGGAGTTGTCATGATGAAGTGAATTTGGTTGTTGAGTGGATGAGCATTTATGGTGATGGAAGGTATTTATAGTGTGGTGATTTTGTGTTTATGGAATGGGAATATGTGTTGGATTTGGTTGATGAAAGTGTTTGTGAATTCAGGGAAATGAGGGATCAAAATAGGGTGAAATGGGCTGAAAAGCATAAAGCAAACAGGAAACCTCGTCCAGCAGATGGCCGGCCCCCTTAATTGCTTGCCCGTCCCCTTAATTTTAAGGGGACCGCCCCTTTGATTTAAGGGGGCCGCCCATGTCTGACGCACCAGGTTGCCTGGTTTGGGTTTTTGGCACAGTATTTTTAGAAAGGTGTTTGTTTTGGGGCTTGGTTTTGGGCAAGACCAATTCTTTAGGCAACTAGGCAAGTATTTTCATAGTCTAATTTTCATGAAAAGCATACATGCTAGCAATTAATCATATAAGCATAATTAAGCATAATTAAACATGCAAATAAAGCTAATAAGCAATTAAGCATATAGAATATATGAATATAATCAAGCATGCATTTAAAGCAAAATATCAAATAAGCAACAAAGGTACACTAAGGCAACTAATCTTAGAGTAAAGGCACCTAATAGTGTCTAACTAGTGATGGAACAAATATGACTATGAAGTTCTTGAATTTGTTCTAGTGTGTGCCTAAATGAAACAAATGTGGAGTAAAGATTGCTTCCTAAAACCAAATGATCTTGAGAAACAATCTTTAGTCTCCTTGAATTAAATTTGCTTACTTCCAAATGTTATATATAAGTATACATTAGATTATATACTTATAGACAACGAGAGTAAGACTATTATGCATGATTTTAGAAAAACGTTTTTATCATTATTCAACAATGAGTTTTCCTAATCGTGAGAATGTTTTGGAAAGGAATTGAGGTTTTATTGAAAGTATAATTATGCAAACAAAATATCTCAATTCTTGATTTTGTGCAAAACAGAATCCTAGACTCAGATTTTGGAGGAAAATAACGAAAACACAGAAACTTTCACCATCAGATGGCCGGCCCCCTTAAATAGAGGCCGGTCCCCTTAATTTTAAGGGGGCCGCCCTTATATATTTAAGGGGTCCGCCCATCTGACACTTGAAAGTGTCCAGAATTTTGAAATTTCAGAAAGTTTTGGTTTTTCAAGAAAGTTCAATCAATTTGTTCCATCATTCCTAATCCTAAACGCAAGTGGTTAAATGATTCACGCTTAAGGGGCTTAGTGAATATGTCGGCAATGTTATCTTCCGAGGCTACCTTTTCTATAGTGATGTTTCCTTTTTGTACGTTATCCCTAAGAAAGTGATGGCGTATTTCTATGTGTTTAGTCCTAGAGTGTTGAACGGGATTCTTACTTAAGTCTATAGCTCCTTTATTATCGCACATAATGGGGATATTTTCTAACCTAATGCCATAGTCTACGAGAGCTTGTTTCATCCATAGTGCTTGTTGACATGCCTTTCCAGCGCTTACGTATTCGGCTTCGGTGGTAGAAATAGCAAGAGCGGTTTGCTTCTTCGAAAACCAAGATGTTAAACAACATCCCATAAACGTGCAAATACCGCTAGTGCTCTTTCTATCTACGTAGTCTCCCGCATGATCCGAATCCGCATAGACAATGGTTTCTATGCCGGATCCCTTAGGATACCATAATCCTAAGTGTATAGTGCCTTTAATGTATCGGAAGATACGCTTAACCGCTTCTAGGTGAGAGGTTTTGGGATCCTCTTGAAAGCGAGCACAAAGGCAAACACTATACATGATATCGGGTCTACTTGCCGTTAAGTATAGTAGACTTCCTATCATTCCTCTATACTTAGTATTATCTACGGACTCACCCTCTTCATCTCTTGTGAGTTTAATTTCCGTAGACATAGGTGTCTTAAGTGGTTTAGAGTCTTCTAGGCCAAATTTCTTAAGCATTTCCTTAATGTACTTAGATTGGTTAAAGAATATTCCGTCTTCTAGTTGTTTTATTTGTAATCCTAAGAAGAAGTTTAGTTCTCCCATCATACTCATCTCAAACTCATCATGCATGATTTTGGCAAATTCATCACACATTTCTTGACAAGTTGAGCCAAATATAATGTCATCGACATATATTTGAACAATGATAATATGAGGGTCACTTCTTTTAGTGAAGAGAGTGTTATCTACCATTCCCATGGAATAATTATGTTTAACCAAGAATGCCTTTAGTCTATCATACCAAGCCTTTGGAGCTTGCTTAAGACCATACAAAGCTTTCTTTAGTTTATAAACATAATCAGGTTTTGCGAAGTCAATGAATCCTGGAGGTTGTGCCACATATACCTCCTCATTGATAAAACCGTTAAGGAATGCACTCTTCACATCCATTTGGTATAACCTAAAGTCTAGGGCGCAGGCATAAGCTAAAAGGATTCTAATGGATTCTAATCTAGCTACGGGGGCATAGGTTTCGTCATAATCAATTCCTTCTTGTTGATTATAACCTTGGGCGACTAACCTAGCTTTGTTCCTAGTAACTATTCCATTTTCATCTAGTTTATTCCTAAATACCCACTTAGTTCCTATTATAGTCACATTCCTAGGATTCGGTACTAATTCCCAAACATCATTTGTTTTGAATTGATTTAATTCTTCTTGCATAGCCATAATCCAACTTTCATCCTTTAAGGCTTCATTTATATTCTTAGGCTCTATTGTTGACACAAAACAAAAGAAGTTATTTTTGTCTTGTGCTTGTGATCTAAGTGTTCGTTGGTTTAGGTGACCTATGATGTTGTCTAATGGGTGTGACCTAGATTCCTTAATATTTACAACTTCGTTTTCTTCTAAATTTTCTTCCTCAATATCATTTCCTATGGGCTTTGTCTTACTAACCTCAATAGCATCTTCCTCTATAACATCATCATCTTCTAAAGGTAATGTCCTAGGTGGTGGAGGAGTTTCGTCGAAGGTTACGTTTAATGATTCTTCTACTTTCATAGTATCTTTATTTAAGACTATATATGCTTTACTATTTTGTGAGTATCCTAGAAAAATTCCTTCATTTGACTTAGGGTCGAACTTAGTGAGATAATCCTTAGTGTTGAGAATGAAGCATTTACTTCCGAATACCTTAAAGTAGCCTATGTTTGGTTTTCTACCTCTTAGTAACTCATAAGGAGTTTTTCCTAGTATTCTTCTAATGGACACCCTATTAAGTATATATGTTGAAGTATCTACGGCATGGCACCAAAATTTTTGTGGGATAGATTGCTCATTTAACATAGTTCTACTCATTTCTTGTAAGGTCCTATTTTTCCTTTCTACTACTCCATTTGATTGAGGTGTTCGTGGGGCGGAAAAGTTGTGAGATATTCCATTTAAGTCACAATATTTTCCGAATTGTACTTCGTTATCAAATTCCCTACCATGGTCCGTCCTAATTGAAACTATAGTGCAACCTAGCTTATTTTGTATCATTTTACTAAAGGTCTCAAATTTTTCAAAGGCTTCGGTCTTATCGCTTAGAAATCTAGTCCACGTGTATCGTGAATAGTCATCTACTATAACTAACGTGTAGCGATTGCCACCATAGATTCGCACCGCGGATGGACCAAAGAGGTCCATATGAAGTAGTTCTAAGCATCTAGTGGTGGATATCATATTCTTAGTTAGCGTGTGCTTGTTTTCCTATTTTACATGCATCGCAAAAGTGTTGACTATACTTAAGGCTAGGAAAGTTTCTAACTAGTTCCTTAGATACTAATGATTGGATTTGTTGCATGTTTGCATGACCTAATATCCTATGCCACAAAGTTGAGTTTTCATCTAGGGTCGCTAGGCATATCCTATCTTCCAATTTATCTCCTAGTTTCATGACATATACGCCGCCTTTCCTAATTCCTCTACCTCTGACTTTTTCATCCTTAGTAATTACACTATCCTTATCGGTAAAGGTAACCCTACACTTATTGTCACATATTTGTCCTACACTAAGCAAGTTGTATGTTAAATTATCTACATGCTCAATATTTTCAACAGTTAGGGAGTCTTGAGAGATCGTACCTTTGCCTATGATTTTTCCACGACGATCACTACCAAAAATAACATTACCTCCATTGTAGGCTTTGTACATTGAGAATAGCTTGCGATTCCCCGTCATGTATTTTGAGCATCCGCTATCATTTACCCATTCGTCGGGCTCCGAATTTATTCCTAGACAAATTTCATTAGATGCTTGAGCGACTAAGCATTCCCCTTTGTTCTTCTTGTCTTCATCGTCAACTCTTTTTCTTCGTGTTGCTTTCCTTTTGTCTTGTGTTCTTTGTCGCCTTTTAATGAGTCTTTTAAATTCTTTGACAACTTTTGCATATTCTTCGTCTTCGCTTTCGGAACTAGAATCGTCATCCTCATCGTTACTTAGTTCCTTATTGGTTGACATCTTTTCATAGTCTTCTTGTTCATCCTTGTCATGGCTTGTGTTGTTTTCGGCGTCATTTCCTACATATAAGACATTTGAACTAGTAGCACTTGTAGTTACTTCAACTAAATATTTATCTACTATGCTTTCTTTTTCTACTAGCTTATTTGCAAGTTTTTCTTTGACTTGACATTCTTCTTGGTGATATTTTGAAAGACTTTTCCACATATCGTTTGCCGATTGACAAAAAAGTATTCTTTCATATTCATTATTTGAAATAGCTTTGTATATAATAAATTTAGCCAAGTTATTTAATTTTTCAAAATTAGTATTTATCGATTTAATATCACCAATTAAAATGACATTCCAAAGATCATAGTCTATTGATTTCACATAACTTTCGAATTGATTTATCCATATAAGATAATTTTCATTTTCAAGAAATGGTGGTCTAAAAACAATTTTCCTTTCTAAATATTTTTTCATTTCCATAGATCGATTTCAAGTTTTAAAATACAATATATTTTAAAAATCTTGTTTGACGTGGCTCTTGATACCAATTGTGGAAAACTAGAAGGGGGGTTGAATAGTTTTACGTCTTTTAAATTTATAAAAACTTTGTTTATAAAAACAACAATTCGATATTTATGTGTCACCAAGAAACTTGCACAATTATAAGCAATAATATCAACAAGTGTATGATATGACAAATATAAGAGTAAGTAAGTAAGTGAAAAGATAGAGTTGGAAAGATGGCACCGTGAGACAAAGGATTTATAGTGGTTCGGCTACGAATCTCCTCTTCGTCCTACTCCACTCCCCGAGAACCTAACTCGGGAGTTTTCTTCACTATGTCAACAAGCTCCCTTATGGCGGAGAAAACCTTACACAACGTTGCTTACACCGGCTTAACGACACAAAGCTAAATGTCGGGTCCTAATAGTAGCTAGAACCAATCTCACAACACAACACAACACAACACAACACAACTTCTCTTCTTCTTCACAACACGACTTCTTCTTCACAACACAACTTCTTCTTCACGACACACCTTCTTCTCTTCACAACACAACTTCTCTTCTTTTCACAACACAACTACTTCACAACTAGCACTACTTAATCTACTTACAATAGTCACAACACAACTATACAAGTAATATACACAATGTACACAACACTTCTTAAACTTGAGGTTGAAGGAGTATTCTTCTTTTGCACTTAGGATGATGATGGATGGTGAGGGATTGAATCACTTGAAACAAGGATTAGTAATCTAATGATCAAAGGGTTTTGGAAGATGTTTAGAGAGATTTTGGATCTGAAAATTTCGTGCAAAAGGTGAGGAAAAATACCAGATTTAAGGTGGTATTTATAGGGAAAAAATTCTGACAAAATCTGACACAGGGAGCGTGCCGGTCCCCTTAATTCATGGCCGGCCCCCTTAAAATTAAGGGGGCCGCCCTTTATAATTAAGGGGGCCGGCCTACTGTAACGGCCAGATTCTTTGTCTTTTTGTGGGGAAAGTTTATTTGGTGAAAAACTAACTGATTTTGGTTAAAAATTTGAATTCATATATTTAGTATGATTAAAACATTTTTCTTTATTATCAAAATTGTTTTTCAAAAATATATAATATTAAATAAACTTTGTATTAATTAATTAAATACCCCTTTGATCATGAGATGTATTAAGCACTTGTTTATTCATACCTTAAGTGATTAAGTTAGATATAGTGATATAAATTAGCTTAATACTTGTTTACGTAGTAATCTTACGTTTAATGATTTTCAATTTTGTGATCATCAAAACGTAGAGATATCGAAACATATAAATTATGTTTTTACGCATTATTTATATCAACATAAACATCAAGGTTTCAAGGGTGAAAAACCCTTAAAAATACTGTAGAATACGAGCTAGGGTTTTTCCCAAAAGTTGCACCCTAATGAATAAAAATTAGAAAAGTATATATAGATTTTACAAGCTGACGGCGTCACGTTCTAGTGCGTGACGCCGTCACCTCGCCGCCAAACTTATATTCGGATTGCTCAGATCCCATTCTGACGCCGTCCCTCTTTTGTCTTCTCTGGGCCATCTCCCTTTATCACAAAACGTGACGGCCTACATCCAAATACACTTGACGCCGTCACCCTTTAAAACTTCAAATATTTATGGGGCGTCTGGTGTAAAAATCATCCTTCGTTTGTCAAAGCGTGACGCCGTCACACTCTAAAGCGTGACGCCGTCACACTTTAAAGCGTGACGCCGTCAGGTACTATTTCCAGCATATTTTAAGACTTTGTCGTTTTCTTCACTTTTATGCTCCAAAAACGTCCAAAATGCTTCCTTTTTCAGATTTCTTCTCCAAAGTACCTAAAATGATAAAAGGAACGCTTTAGGGCAATATTTAATCAAATAATTACGATTAGTGCTTAAAATTTTTTTTGAACGGCGGGTTAATTGTTAGATGTTAGTTATTAGTTGTTGGATCGAGTTAGTGTTGCATCCTTGGGCAGAGATACCAACCGCGAGCCTCTCTTTAGGGGATAACCCCACTCCTATTCCCGATTCGCCTGATATCATTAGAGCTTGTGGTTCCCAAGTGAGGACTTCTCGGTCGGTCACCCAAACCGGTACTAGACCACAAGCCTGACCCCCTAAAAGCGGTACACTTTTCGCTTCATCACATTTACAAGTTTGTGTTTGTGTATTATGGTTAGAATTCTATCAGTTTCATGTTTGTGTTTGTGATACGAATCGAACACTGTATATCAAGAAAATCGGGATCAAACGACCCCTTCCATTCATAAACCATACATTTACAACCTTACGATAGGGGAAACCACAACCCCTATCTACATCTACACCTACATCTACCTTACGACAGGGGCACCAAAAAGAACAAAAGAAACCATAACTCCACGTCTCCACAAGTGCCCAACCACCTACTACCTACATTCATCATACACAACAAAACAACTCACCCTAGCCTCCATCACCCAACCCCTTCACATGTATGTTTGCCTCACAGCAAACTCAATTTTGGAAACAATGCTGTCGTTAGTTTGCCTAAGCGTCCACATCAACCCTCTCATCTTTCTCATATCAGCTGACTGAATCCTCCTAAGCTTGTTCACATTGGCCCTTGCAGCTCTCGAGCCCCTTAAGTTTTGGAGCTCCAAAATCAGGTCCCCCCCTAATACGGAGCATATTAGACAGTTTTTGGCACCTACTCATCAACTCTTGTGCATGATGAATGTCTTCATCAACCACTCGCTGGTAATGGGATAGCATCATTTCCGATATGACAAACGAGTTACAGGCAATCACAAGATCAAGACAGCGAGACATGTAATTGGAAAAGGGAATGATAATTTTTTGGTTATGGGTGTATGTGTTTCTGCTTGTGTGTGTGTGTGAAGGCGTTGTGACAATTTAATGTGGAAACATGAAAATAACTTTGCAAATTAGCCATTGAGGTCATGTCACAATTATACCATAAAGGTTGGGGGGAGAAAAAATGAACCATGAAATGACGATACTACCCTCAGTGACTTGGCACTTAACGATGAAACTAACGGGATTTGGCTCTCGGTGGCTTTTTTGCAATTATACGTAATGTTAGTGGCATTTTTGCATGCCTTTATGACTCGGTGATTTTTTTGCGTTTTCGCGTTACATTAGTGACCATTTTTGCAGTTTACCGTAAGTTTTAATTATCTTTTTATATGTAGTATTATATATAGTATAGATAAATGCTCTTGTTCTTATTAGAGCAACAAAATTGTCTAGTATAATTTTAAAAAGGAAAAATGACTTTATAGTACAAGATGCCAAAAGTCAAAACAATTTTTTGTGTCACAGCATGTCAAATCAGTAATTTTCTTTTAACATAACTTCTTAACTAATTACAGGATTGAGATCCTCTCATGTTTCATTTGAACATGAGAGATCATGTTAGTTACATTTTTTTTCACAATAATTAATTTATAAAATGATGGTCTCACAATGATTAATTTATTTATTTTTTCTTCACTCAAATAAATTTAAATATGACCTCTCATATTCAAATGGAATATGAGAGGATCTCAATCCTTAATTAAATAACTTTAGGGTGCGTTTAGTATGTTGCCATGTATCACAATGAGTATTGGTATAGGTATAACGTGAGTCTTTCAGAAATGAAAGATCCATACCTTCCCTTTTTGAATGATATGGAGTATGGAGCATATCTATATTTTATTCCCATATTTAAAAGGTTTACATCTTAGGGTGTGTTTGGTTGGGGTATATGAGAATGGAGGTATGGGTGTCAAAGTGATACATAATGTTTGGTATGATGGTATCAAACCCATAACACCTATCAAAAGGGATAAGAGGGCATATAGGTGTCTATGAATCTATCATTCATTCTATCATTTTTTCTCTTTAAAGCAAATAACTATTTATTTTAAAATTTTCTTTCTCATACTCATAAAGTACAAATATAATTCAAAATTAGCACCACCACTATATAATCTTCCCCTCTAAAAATGTAGTTATTATTATTTAAATGAACCCACTAATCTTTGATACCCATGCATCAAAAAACAAACCAAACACAAATAATGAAATTATCATAACGAATCTCATACATTCTTTTTATCAAAGTCATACCTATAGTGATTCCACGTAGCAAACCAAACGCACCCTTAAACAACACATGATTGAAATGAAAATTCATTCCTTTATTCCTATTCCGGGATACCAAACGTACCCTTAGAGAACAAGGCTTGAATCATAACATAAACAGGTAACAGTATCATGGCTTGAGTTATTACTGCAATTGTCAAGAGTTTTTTCATTCGTTTTGTAGACCTCCCAGTTAAAGTATCGGGTAGAGTCTAGAATGTGTAATTTCTGTTTTATATGTACTCTTGTATTTATACTCTTATGACTTCTAGTGACTTGCTAGTAGCATTTTATATATATAATCTTTTCTGCCGTTCAAATAATAATAATAATAATAATAATAATAATAATAAATAAAAATCATGGCTTTGAGTTATAACGACGCCTTAGCTTGGCGCAAAGGGTGTATATAATACCCTTTACTCTAACATGTTAAGGAGGGAGAATGGGAGATTCTAGTCTTTCAATAAAGTTACTACTATAATATAATAACAATGTTATAGTTTGTAAATAACTCTTGGGAAAATTACACAGATAGGTAATGAACTTTGAAAATTTTCTAATGTTAGGTAACAAACTCTCAAAAATACTAATATAACCAACGAAACTTGTTGAAACCTTTAATGTTATGCTATATATGTCACTTTTGCAACTGGTCACCGGCTAAACCCGTAACCATTTATAAAAAGACAAAAATCACACCACCTTCTCTTTTAACAACCGAACAAATACTCCTTCTCTCTTCTTAGCTGCACCTCCCACCACCTTCATCTCTCTTTTTCCGGCCGTATTCCGGTGATAACACCATCACCACCTCGCGTGGATTTACACCGCCCACACCATCATCATCCCCGTTCTTTTGGTGTAGCTCACAAGCTACAAATCGTCTCCAAACACGCCCCTTATTCGCGTTTCAGTGGCGACCCACCACCCATCAACACCATCTCCCTCCTTTTCTTATCACCGAAGGTCCAAGGTAGTAAACCCACTATTGTTCGACATATACTCGACTGTGGGGAGCCATTCTCACGAATTTTTGACGAGTTTTAATCTAATAATGGTTAAATTTAATAAAAAATGAGGTTAATAATTAAGTTTGGTATCATTTGTGTGTTGTCGAGTCGTTATACTTTTTGTGTCGAGCTTTTGGATGAGAGTCGAGTCATGTGTGGATTGCGTGTGCTTGGATTTGGGTGGTAGTGAGTCTCGGATGGGGTATTTGGTCGAGGGTCTGGTTCACTGTGCTCGAGATTATTAGAGTCGGGATAGCTTAGGAATGGTTTTGGAGAAAGATTTAGTGTGGTGGATTAAGTGCCGAGAGTTAGGATTAGATTGGGATTTCATGGGTTGCTAAAAGAGAAACGTTACTGACAACACCACCATTGAAGTTGTTGACTTTGAGAGTACAAAAGATCTTGGGGTTCGGGGGAGCAATGAAAATAATCAGTACCTTTAGTTGAGCATTTAACAATGGGAACACATTGATGGCTCTTTTTTGTTTAAAAGAGCACAAACTATTTGTATCTGACTCACTATTTGGATCATCGGTTGCCAAAAGGGAAACACTACTAATGATAGCACCGTTAAAGTCTTTGACTGTACAGAAGGTCTCAAAATAAGTACTTCTGGTAGCGCGATTTATGGGAGTAATTACAGCACAAGCTGCCAATCCCTTTACATGTGAACGCAAACTTCCGAGATTACTTAGGTTAGCCCTTGACAGATTGCAATTGCTAACATTCAAAACTTGTAGTGAACCTAAGGTTGACAAAACGGGACGTCTGAATTTATTTATAAATGAAGAAAGTGAAAATAAAGAATGCCATGATGGGCGAATTTGAACCAAATTTTCCATTTTTGAGCAGCGAGAAAGGAAGAGATGTTTAAGTGATTCCAATGGGGTTATATTGGGTAAAATCTTGAGGTTTTTGCAGTTCTTTAAGTTTAAGAGAACAAGAGCCTTTAGATTTGTGATTGATGGGTGAATTACAATTAAATAGACGATTTTTGTGGTTACACGTGGCCCAATAAGCTTAAACGGTCATATAGCATAACATTAAAGGTTTCAACAAGTTTCGTTGGTTATATTAGTATTTTTGAGAGTTTGTTACCTAACATTAGAAAATTTTCAAAGTTCATTACCTATCTGTGTAATTTTCCCATAACTCTTTAGCATACAAAACAAGCTACAATTATATGTTCACAGATAAAAAAACATGCATTTATAAAAACACTATATTGTAGTCGAGACTTAATAAAAAAATATATATATACAATCGAACTAGCTTTTGTGTATCTAAGACTAGAATAATTATTTGCCTTTAATAAACTTCCCGTTTTCTAGACATATGTACTACGGTTAACTTATTCTGTTTTAAATAACATGCACCAACCTACAAAAGGTTTTTGGGGAACCTATGCTACACATATTCCATCGTGTTGTACATAACACGTGTAGAAGTCATTGAATGCTATTCAAAACTTTGAAAGAAAATGTAGTTCATTCTAACACTTAACTTGTATACGCCTTTTATGAAGTCAAATTCTGAGAGAAGTATTTGGTTGAATACTTGAATTGGTCCGCCGCCCTTCACCACTAGGAGCTATGTACTATACTACTATAACATGTTCAATTAAAAGCTACCCATCAAAAGTGTACGTCCCTGATCACATGGATACCAAATGTTGGTTATTGCTAGCCTTTTGATTTGTGAGTCAATTAACGCAGCGCCATTTTTTTTTTTTTTTTTTTTAATAATAAGTGGTGTTTGTGTTATTTTGATCTACAGGTATGTTCATATGTAGGGGTGTTATCGTGTCGGGTTATCGGGTCTTGTCGGGTCGGGTGAGTTGGGTTTTGGTTAGAAAAAACTAATCCGCAACCCGACCTGATAAGGAGTCGGGTTATCGGGTTTGAGTTGTAATCGGGTCGGGTTATGTCGGGTCGGGTGATACTACAAATCAGCAACCAATACTACTAACAAACTGTAGGAACCAAACTTACTAGTTAGAGCATCCACAATGCAAAAAGACTTTAATGACTTTTTGCATTTAATGCATATATTTTTTAGTGTTGTTGCATTGAATGCCTTTAATGCATTAGTCATTAATGACTAATAGGTTTTTGTAAAAGCTTTGTGTTTGTCAAGTCTTTCATGAAAAGCTTTTGGAAAACCTCATGCTACAATGCAAAAAAGCTTTTCCAAAAGCTTTATACAATAGTAAAAAGCTTTTCATAGTTTATGCATTGTGGATGCTCTTAGTAGTTACTACTAATTCTAGTAGTCTACTAGTACTACTGATATTGGATAAGAATCAAACGCATAAGGATTAATCAAGTACTCTTATTAGTATTAGTATTGATATTTATTTATTCATAATGCATTCATAGGATATACACACAAGTCAAAACGGATATTTATTTATACTAAAGTTACTGTAAGTTACAAGCCCAAACTTAACCCAAACACCCCTGATGTAGGCTGCAAGCCTGCAAGTCTGCAACAACATTCAAACAACTAACACCCAAACCTTGATGTACATGACTATCTATCTCGAATTGAATTTGAACCATTTGTATATTTGCTTATGCGCTGTATGGAAAACGCAATTACATTAGCTATTTAGCTATGTAACAGAAGTTTCCGATGTGCTATTTGTTTTACCGGTTTAATGAAGTAACGAAGTGCTATTTGTTTTATCGGTATAACGAAGTGATATCGGTATAAAGTATAAACATGTTTAAGCACTATTGCTTGTTTTCACTAAATATTAATTAAGATTATATACACCATCATGATTCCTCACCATAAAAGTGATGTTTCAGTAGCATAATTACTAAATGTTGCAGACTTCCATTTAAAATTATATAAACTATTATAATTACTAGATGTTAAAATTATGGTGAAATTGACAAAGGAAGATGAGTTTTATGGTTACAGTAGCATAACTAGGCATTCCAAGTATTAAGAGGAAAAACAATAAATGTTGAATTTCAGGTCTTATCGGGTTGAACCGATAGCCCGATTATCTAACCCGAACCCGACCCGATAAAACTATCGGGTTATCGGGCTTGGGTCAAAACAACCCGATAATATTTTTTAACCCGATATAACCCGATCCGATAAGCCTTATCGGGTTCAGGTTCGGGTCGGGTCAACCCGACCCTACTGACACCTCTAGTCATATGTGTGTTTGTGAGGAAAGAGTTGGATTTGATGAATGTCATGTGTTTGCAGATGTATTTGACTGCCAATGGTATAAGTTAGGGAGTTGATACTCACACTACAAAAATTGATACACACATGACACATCAATTTTTGTCACATCATTAATGCATATGTTACAAGATGATATGTACATCAAGTTAGGTTATATGTTGGGTCATGATGGACTTGGGCTTTTAGCCAAATTTTGCATTTGTTGTGATAGTGTCTATCCGAAATTATGGGCTAGTAATGGACTTTATCCGCTATTTGGTTATTTGTTGGTTGTTTAGAACTTAAAAATTAGATGTAATTTTTTTTCCTCTTCTTTTTACCGTATCGTAGTTTGTCTTTTTATTTTTATGAAAGAAAATTTATTTTGATCGAAAAATGAAAAAAATGGTTGGGCCAAGAAAGTGTGAAGCGACATGTGAAACGAGAGAAGTGTATTTTCAGTGTGTGAATGTGAAATGTCAAATGCTGATATGGCACTGATTTGGCACAATGGCATGCACAACGACATGCCACCACACCCCTTACTCTAAAGTGTAAATAATATATTTTTTTAAGTTATTATTATTATTATTTTTTAATTTTATTCTATTATAAAATTGTGAAATAAAAAAATGACATAAAATATAAAGTTTGATAAGTTAAAAGTAGTAAAACATAAAAAATACGGAGCAGAACCATAAAAAACTGTCTTGTCCTATTAATAAAGTGGGTTAAACCGCCGAAATATTTGCTAAACAAAAATTTTAAAGTTTGAAAAGTCAAAAAATGTAACATATAACAAACGAGATCTAGGATGTAAGAGTGTGTTTGGATCGAGTAGAATTAGAGAGAGAGAGAGAGAGAGAGAGAGAGAGAGAGAGAGAGAGAGAGAGAGAGAGAGAGTGGGAAACTTTCCGGACATAGAAAGAGAGAAAATATGTGTTTATTAGATTAGATAGAATGAAAGCTCCCACCCTTCCCATACATGGGAAGGGGTATTTATAGTCTTACAAGAAAAACAAGAAAAACGCCCCGTATGGGCTGTGGATCAGGCATACAGTGGGTAAAAGACCCGTCCTTCCTCCACGGTGTTACTTGACTAATCTAATGTCTAACTAAATATTACTGTAACTACGAGCTATACCAATGCTGTTACATTCTTGTGGTGACCGAGTCTTTAATAGGAATATTTGTATTCCTAACAATCTCCCCCTAAGCGAGGTCACCTTTGAAGTTTAAGATTTTTGTCTTCAAGCATTCTTATGATCTTGTAGCTCGTAGTATTGATTCTTCATGTTCAGCACACTTTGTACTTCAAGCGATGATCTTGTGATTTGAGGTTCCTTTGGTATGTGTGATCTTTGAGCTTTCTTTGAGATCATCAGCCACCGTAAATCTCCAAGCTCATCCTTTGTTGTATTGCCTTCTGGAATAGTGACTTTTGACCCGTCATGCTCACACTCTTATGGAACAGGAGACTTTTTATCAGAGTTGCGGAAACGTTGTTGTTAGTCTCTTCAGCTTTCATTGTTGCAAGTCTCTCGTCATTAATGATCTTCATTCACAATGAGTTGGCAGTGTGAGCATGAGGTATGAAATGACACGATTCAGCTGGAGTTGGGTATCACCATCGCCATCTTTATGTGTTCCTGAAATAAAACAGTTAGCAATAGAGATAGAGAACGAATACGGCTTTGTCATTCGTTCTGCGAGGACGTACTACCCTCCGGTTTTGTGAAAAACCGACCTGTGATCAGGTAATCTTTTTTAATGTAGACTCTCCTTGACAGGAATTTCCAGCTTTTAGTAATGAATCTTCCAAAGAATCCACTTCGGAATCAACATACTAAGCATGTTCTCTTACCGGAACGTCTCAAAGCAGACATCACGATAGAGTGAATCGGTGAATTGATATTCACTGATTGATGAGAAATTGATTTATATAAATCACTCGCGTGTCAATTAATAAACATTTTTAGACACGACGAGAGTTTTGTAATTTGAATCATATTTCCATCAAAAATACTTTTGTTTGAGGAAGAATACTCAATCAATGTGCTTGAAAGATAGTTGGTAAGCACATTGAAAGGTTTTACAAAAGCATCCGTCAATCCATATCCTGGAACAAGTTTGATTCAAGATTGAATCGCCCCATTGTTGCTTTCCAGTTGTCACTTGATCATTGATCCAAGCCGGATCTCACATGTCACCTACCAAGAGCTTGAAAGATGTTCGCTCTAGAAGGATTTCCGTCGTCATTGTGAATAATTGCATATCACTCAGATGTTCTGGCAATACCACAAGGATAATGCGTAGGACTCTAAATATATATTCTTATTTTCCACGGTGTATGAAACAGTAAGATTGTTGGAATTGTGTCCTAACGAGATTTATGGATGATCTCTTGGCTCTAGACTCAATTGTGCGTTTTGATCCGCTCCTGGAGACGGGGGAGGCGTCTCCTGTTTAGGTACCAACATGGCTCGCAATGAGCGGTCGATACATTGCACAGGGTTCCCCGTGAGAATGAAACAAGTCCTTTTAAGAGAACTTGAGTGGCTAGGAAGTTTAGTGCAGTGCGTCACTGGGTCCATGACGACTTGTCTTCAATACCGGTGTTACCTTAGTAACCACCAGTAGCATATGAATTGAACCCGGTTTCTGCCCTAATGTTGAATAAATGGAGGGCTATTTCTTTTCACCCTTTCTCATTTCGTTTCTTTTTAATTCTTCAACCCCTTCAGTGCTTACCGAGGCTTCATCACTAGAACCTTGTTGGGTTTGTTCCAGTCCTAGCTCTATCTCAGTCGGCACTCTTCCCTTTCTCACTTTTCTCCTTTTTTCAATCATTTATAAGGACTTCTAATCTATCTAGAGGATTGTCCCTGGGAAGATCCTTCGGGTTCTGGTGGATCATGGGAACTCATACCTAACCTTAACCATCCTTATAACTCCGTGCATTAAAGTAAATGGTCGGTCTTTGGTATTTTTCCACAAACGCCTTTTGCTCCCCCTTAATATGTGCGTCGGTATTCGAAAGAGTTAAGCACATATGAGGGAGCCTATTATTGAGTCCAAAAGATCACATTTGATTATCAGATTTCATATTTAAATCACATTCTCTCCCCTGATAAAAAATTTCAAACCTTTCGAGATTTTGGATCTCAATTAATTTAATAAGTTAGAAAACTTTTGGGAGAAAATGTGGTCAGTTTTAATATTTTCTGATAAACGGAACATTATTACGCTCCCCCTCAATCTGTGGGGGAGGTTGTTATGTGTCAGAATTGATGAGTTTACAAAAGATTTGAAGTTTTAACGATAAACTCTTTGAAAAATTTTCTTACTGACACATAACCGTCATAAGTTGTTTTATTGCCTATTATGTCCAAAGTGTTGCGTTTTGATGATATTATAAAATTTTGAAATCACTCTCCCCCTCAATCAATGACTCATATATATTTGAAAAGTTGTTGTCATTGATTGAGTGATGAATTTTATGAAAACTTTCAAGTTTGATTGATTTCCAAAAATTTCATGGTACCACCAAGTTTTGCACAAATGCTTTCCTGAAGAATCATAGATAGGAAGGTATTTGTGATGCAAAGAAGACTTCTCTTCTTAAACCAGAAATGATGCACTGAAGCGTACATCAGATTGGAAAGGCATGAATATGATGTGATTCAAGCCTTTGTTAGGAATAGCCGTCTTTTTGGCAACGGGCTTTCCTCCTACAATGAGGTCCGGGATGTTATCTGACGTGATAGCAAATCATAAAATTAGGCCCGGGTTACAGTCTGAAGTAACTGTAAGCTATTATAAAGTAGTCCAAAGTTTATTATCAGTTATAACCATTACAGAACTAGACAAAAGGAACTAATCACTGCATAGAAGATTACGTTAATATGTCCTTTGTAGCAGTCTGTAGTCACCCTCTCGAACACGTCCGCCCACAAAGCTTTCAAGATTGCAGAAGATTTGTCGTAACTTTAATCTTCTACGAATGGCACGAAGAAATGCAGTGTTCCATTTCAGATCCTTCATTTTCCAATATTGTGTATAAGATCCTGGTCGAGCAAATCCGGTCTTGAACTCTTTGACTCTGAAATCTGGCGCATCATCAATCTGTCTCAAAGTCCCGTCACTAAATTTGTGGATGTCTTCGAATCACATGAGCATTTGAGCATTGTACCTATCCTTGAATATGATAGCCTTTGGAGTCTCCAGAACGGTAAAATCATGTTTGAATTTCATGTCGTGAGCTTCCCATTGAGGTCGTTCAAGGTTGAGTTATGTCCGGTAGCTTTCAATCCCCAGCTGGAAGTCTTCAACCCGTTGTCTGATAACTAGCCCTCGTGTCCATAAATTGACCGCAGTGGCAAGAGTCTTCTTGTCATGAGGAGATAGGTATTGCAGTTTGCCTTGTAGGTTAAACAGGTAGAGATCTTCAAAGTCATTGGGATGCAAGTGTTTGAAATCTGCTTCGGAGATGGTATATTCTTTGAGGTCCGCGCGTCTAAGGAAAATCTGCTTCAGGTAGTCGTAACCATGGATTGGGAAGATCACAACCTTGACTACACTGATGATTTACAATGGAGAGCGTACGACGTCACGATCTCCTTCAGCTTGCATTCTCTCAATGTAAAATTGTTGTCTCCTGATCCACCAATGTGATATGCCAAATGAGGCTGCAACGTCATACTGGCATTCTTTATCAATCCACATTTGATCCGGTACTAATTGTTCTAAGCCGATGTCAGGGTAGTATGCTGCCTTCATTTTGGTGATGGACAGTGATCGATTACACTTTTTGCTGCCATAACGAAGATACTCCAAGTCTGTGTTGAAAAAGAATTCGGTTTGGATCATGACATTGCCAGTAGGACCACCTAGAGGAAGTGGTTTACTGATGTTGTATCTTAGTATTCCCTCATCCACTTGATCAGTAAGCATTTTGTGGCATTCTTCCATTTGATATTGGAGATGAACTACGTCTGGATGAAAGGCCTTGACAGTTTGATACGCTTGTCCTTCTAAGTCATGTTGACTTAACTTCGAGATTCCTAGTTGTTGGCAGAACCATTTAATAAAGGATCCCATGTCTCCGGTTTGAGCAAGTAATGAGTTCTCAGGGGGATTCTCATAACTGGAGTCAATGACTTGTGCCCAGTTGTGTTCACGAGCCTGCTTGTCAGATGGAGAAATGGACCAAACAGGTTCTGGTGTGGGCGGTCTGTCTTCATCTGGTATGGGCTTCCACCAGGTACTTTTCATTTCAGTCGTAAGGTTAATCCCAGGGATTGCAGAGTTGCTTTCCCTTAAAAGGGATTTCCACCAGTACTCTCCCTTGCCTGTCTGAGCGGCAGCGGAATCATCATCATCACTAGAGGAAGATTCAGAGCTGTCCATAATTGAATCTTCATTCATGACTGGATTGTAAGGGAGAGAAGACACAGTGGGCTTGAGCCTTGTGTTGAAAGAAGTCCATGCAGTGAATGCAGTAAGCTCAGTTTTCTTTGAAGAACTCGGACCAGTGGAGGGCTCAGGTTGATCCCTTTTTGCAGATGACGTGTGAGGAGGGGGTGGTGGTTGGTCCTTATCGAAACCTGAGGTTCCAGTTGAGCCTGCAGCACCAAAAGGTCCAGAGGGAGGTGGAGGAGGAGGTGGAGATGGTGGTGAACCAGGTGGAGACTTTGGTCTATTCTGTTGTCTTCCTTTCCTTTTGCTTCCTTCTTCCATATCTTTATGGTGTTGATTGGCGTTGTTTTGTCGAATAGACGCTTCCAGAGCCTTGTAAAGATTTTGATGTGCAACATGTCCCTTGTACTCGTTGTTCTCAAGAATCCTTTGACAGAGAATATCCTTCATATCAATTGTTGGTAGATCTTTAAAACGTACTCTGAGGGGTGCTTCCATTGCGTATTGTACTGCTTCTGCAACTTGCTCATCGACTTCCCTTGATACTTGTTGCACAATGTTGAAATTTCCAAGCTTAGACAGTCGAGAGTTGTAGTGATGAATAGTCTGAGGTAAGTTAAGACTCGCAAGACTTCTAAGGATAGTATCATGCTTTGAGAGTTATTCATGAATGGTTAAGTTGTCGTTGACGATGTCTGCAGTGACTTGGCGAACATTTTCAACTTGAGTGTCAAGACTTGCATCAGTGATCGTAGGAGTAGGTGTCTTGGTAGTAGTGGTAATCGTAGCATGTGTGGTGGTTGCCGGTATGGGACTCATTGTGGCTGTTGTGGTGATAGAAGTGACTTGTTCAATCGGGACGCTAACCATTGAAATGACTTCATCACGCTCCTCTCCTGACTTGTCAATTTCAGCATTAAGGGTCTATCTTCTAGGAATTGATCTACATAGGTTTGGAAATGTTTGAGAGATGCAAGAGTCCCTGTGGAACTATCGTGTTCAACAGAAAGCTCATGGTCATCGGTTTTCAGTTTGAGGTTCTCTTGTATTTAAGGATAAGCAGTCGACACGAATTCTTTGTGAAGAGTGTCAAGTTGTTTCTCATGTTCTGCCGTAGAAAATTTATGTTCTTGAACAGATTTGTCTTTGGAAGCATCATCAGTCACCTGGTCAGTTCCATCGTTCGTGTGTACGATATTGGCTCCTTCATGGTCTTCTCTCGTGCATGTTTCATCTGTATTAGTATCACTTGAGGAGGTTTCTTGCTCTAGACATGGTGACACAGACTTATCAGGGGATGCTGTGGGTTCGGAAGGTTCACTAGATCGTTTCTTGAAAATGAACTTGGTGGTAGTGGACTTGGATGCAGGGGATGATATTTTCAATAAGGTGTGTGCAGCTTGCTCTTCAGTGGCTATTTCCTTTCCTTTTCCTTCAGTTTCTGGCAACTGTCGAGGTTTACTGACTTCAGGTTCCTTGATAGTCACGCCTGACAGGGGACGTCCTAATGATTCAGCATACTCTTTAACACTTGTTTCCAGTGTCCTTCGTAGAATCTCATTCTCAGCTTCACTCAACGATCCTTCATTAACAACATTTTCATCGAGTAGTTTTCTTCGACTCTTGGATCCTTCCCTTTTTCTCGTGCTACTTTTTTTGATCCTCTTGGTTTGGACTGGAGGGACTATCTTTGGTTGGTGCCTCTTTTCGTTTTAGCGGCACAGGCTTACTCTTCATGGACGCTTTTGGTGCTGTAAACTCAGAATCAGCAGTGTATTCCAAGTGTGCTTTTACTTTTTTCATGTAAGCTTGGAAGTAGGATGAGTTGCGGATGTCGGGGGTAATGAGAGCTTCAGGCAGATCCATTCCAAAAACTTCACGTTTGGCACCTTTAGCAGTAAATTTAAGATTCCCCAATACATATTCATCTGTGGGCACGTGGAGAGGAGAATCTGGTCTCATGTGAAAGTTATGTTGGCTTTGTAGGTGTTGTATTATCTTTTTGGTGAATCTGATGCTAGGAATGACCAGCTTGTTTCTTTTCTTCTTAGTGATTTTGTGTTGAGCAAGGTTTTCTTGGTCCTCAATGAAGGAAGATATCAAGTGTGCAAATTCCTCCCAGATTCTCTCCGCATAATCGATATTGGCACCTTTAACCATTCCCCAGAGAATTTGTAATATTGGTGCCTTTGGTCTCTCGTACCCGGAAGTTTTACCAGTTAGGCACAGATTGAGAATAGTAGCAATTACTCTCCTTGGATGATACATGTCACTAGTAATCACTGAAGATATCAGATTGACATTCATAGGATAACCTAAGTCATTAACAAACTTAAGAATGTCCTGAGTAGAAGGTGGTGAAGTGAATGGATTTGCGTCATCAACAGGTGTAATTTGTAGAGCATCTCTAAGAGTGTCTTTGGTGAGAGCAATCCATTGTTCATCTAACTGACAACGATAGTAGTGTGAGTTCTTATCATATAATACTATGTCCCAAAACTGTTGAATGTAGATAGAAGGAATTGTGGAGCTTGCGATGAATGCATTGAAGAATGAGGTTTGCTTGAGAATATCCACTGCAATTTGGTAGATTGGGTTTGGTTGTGGTTTGACCATATCTATCTAGCAGTTGCTTCTTCCAATTGCCACCCATTTGTTACGTGGTACAATCTGTTCATCGGTACGAATAGGTGGTGGTGCAGCAGCAGATGTCTCATCAGCCATTATGTCTGCGTATTAATAAACATTGAAAAAAAACAAGCAAACACAATGTTAGATGAGAGCCATAGCTCCATGTTAGATCATGAACGAATGCACGGTGCCAAAACACCCATGACAAGGTGATTAAGATGAGTATCATTCGAATACCAAAGTGTATGTCATTAAGCGTATATTAAACTGCAATAAACAATCTAACAACTAAGGGTCAAGTCGCTAGAGATCATCCCCCCAGGATTCATACCGCTAGAGATCAAACCCCTAGAGATCAGACCGCTAGAAGTGAAATCACAGATGATCAAACCGCTAGGAGTCTAACCGCTAGAGATCAAACCGCTAGGGATCAAACCGCTAGGGATCAAACCGCTAGGGATCAAACCGCTGGGCATCAAACCGCTTAAGGCACAAACCGCAATACACCACAGGGGACAAACCGCTATACACCATAGGGGATAAACCGCTATACACCA
Organism: Artemisia annua; assembly: GCA_014162995.1. NCBI lineage: Eukaryota > Viridiplantae > Streptophyta > Magnoliopsida > Asterales > Asteraceae > Artemisia > Artemisia annua. The sequence continues at coordinate 120,283 of LBNU01027931.1, read as the reverse complement.
CAAGGGGCAAGCCGCTAAAAAGAGCATGGGTCAAGCTTCTTGTTATCAAACCGCTTACGGCACAAACCGCTAACACCACAAGGGATAAACCGCTAATAAGAATATGGGACAACCCGCTAATAAGAACATGTGACAAACCGCTATGAAGAACACGCACACAACTCGACTCACTAAGAATCACAAACCGTTATGACACTAATCCTAGTGATATTATTACGCATTTCATCACATGTACAATTAAATAAGCCTTGAAAAACTCACAACGACAATAAGCAACACTAAACAAAATAGTGCTCGATGCATCATTGGGAAGACAGTCAAAAACACTTAATCTGTGTTCCTATTAACAATCCGAGGCTAGAAAACATGAACCTAATCTAATCCCACTACACAAGGGCCACAGATAATCACTAATCGCAAAATGAGGGGTGAATCGATTGGCACACTTAGTCACAAGATAATTAGGAAGCAAAGATAATTATACATCATGGAAAGAGCATGTTTGCACAGTTCAGAGACATATATAACGAATTGTTACCTAGGTCCAATCGAGATGATGGTTGATGATGAGCGAGCGACTAGGTGAAAAAGAAGTTTTTGATATTTATTGAAAAATGGGACAAATGGCTGAAGGTGAGAATAAGTAGGTGGTGACTTTCAAAGTTTGTCAATTTCAGTCCCTCACATTTACTTAAAAGTAAAAATCACTTTAATACTTCTATTCAAACCAAGATAAAGTATCATTCCTCAAGTAATGTATCCATCAACAATTGACACGGAAATAGCCCCATCATTTATCAATATTGGTTAATCAAAAACACCTAACAAACTTTAGAGAGCTCTACTAATCATCAGATTGCAGTCCAGAACCAAGCACACACATACATGTCATAAAACATAAAAAGGAGAAAACTTAGATTACAGTCTCAAGAACTATTAAGCAATTACAGGCATGTTTTAATTATTCAATCAACTTATGAACTTCTGTTCGAACTTCATTTAAAGACCCGTGTCATTATTTAATGTCATTTCTAGGACCGTAAATGTTATCGATGCCAGAAGACATGCCCGGAGCAATATTTATTGGACATAACAAAACAGATATTCATTAAAGGGATAAGTATGTACACTAATTATAGGAGAAGATAACCATATAAACAGAAGGATATGCATGGTGATAACACCATTTTCCCATGTAGAAGCACGAGTCCTGAACACCTAACAATTCAGGAGTCATAATGCATGCACATTAATGCTGAGTTTCAGAAGATCCTAAGCTGAGAGGTATCCGTTGCTTAGGGACCCAAACATGAAGCTTTCTCTTGATTGAGGCAAGTGATGTGCCAGCTTCCTGGTGTGAGTTTCCTGCACTAACATTACAAGTTTGATTGCATATATGTTGGTTAGTGACATCAGTGCCCTCTCCCTTGATGTTTCCATGTTCAACCCGAGTATTGCCATTGTTGAAAGTCTTTCCAGTTGGTATCCATTTAAGTCCGGAATCCTTAAGAGTTATACCAGTCGGTACCCACTTGTGACAGAGTCTAGAATTTTTAAGTTTCTTGTGCATGTTGGAAGACTTATAGAGATTTCTATTCTTTAATGATTTACTAAGTTGACTCAATCCAAAATAGATATCAGGTTTCCTATTCTTCTTATGCATTGCAAATAACTTACAATCGATCCTAGACTTGACTGGTTGAATTATAGTCATATTTCTCAATGAGCCATAAGACATCTTACAAGGTCATGACCCTAAGAGTCCATCCTTATGAAGCAGTGCCCTTTGCCTGGCCTTTCCTAGGTCATAGTTCTTATACATGCTCTTAAAAGTGTGATGATTATGTATCTTATTGCTTGGTTTCAACACTATTTTCGAACTAATCCTAGAGAAGTTGAGAGTTGCAGCAGTTACTTGTTGAGGTTTAACATAGCTTGCATTAATTGTCATGGGCACCTAATGTGGAGTGACTGTTTTTGACAAAACATGTTTCGCATCAACCTGGGAGGCAAACCGTGATTTTGAAAGTTTTGTTCGTTCAGATCTAAACGCAGTCGGTTGTCTAACAACTTTTCTATTCGATTGTGAAACTGGATTTCCCAAGATTGATGGTTTTTCAAATTTAGTGTTCACACTATTCCCTGTTCCTTTAGCTAGCTCGTTTTTTAAAGTCTCAATTTTCGCAAGTAATTTGACCACTCTGTATTCTAATAGACTATTTCTAGTTGCAATCGCATCACAATCATGTTTAGCAGTTACAGCATTACTAATAACAGACATTTCAGCAATCCGGTTTTTAAAGTTGTTGATTGTCAAGTTTTTGGTTTCTAGCTGACCTTTCAAATCGTTTATCATAAAGTATTCACGGAAATCAGGAAGTTCCGGATTTTTACATGGTTGGTTAATTTGAAAACTTTCTTCCTTTTGTTCCATTGTGATTTCAAGTGAAATACAATGTTTTTCAAGTTGTAGAAATCTGTTTGAAAGTTCATTAAACACTTCTTTATCAACCATATCATTCGATTTGAAAGGCTCAGTTGTAACCAAAGAACTTGATTCATCATCATGTTCAGCATACTGATCACTTTCTCCCCCTTTATGATTCATATTTGTTGAGTTAGGAATGGTATTGCTATCAGTCTTTTTCAACAAATTTATGTCATAAATGGACATAATTGGTCAGTATGCTGCCGTTCGTAAGAAACCATAATATGTTGATCAGAGACTGGTACCTCAGCACATGACACACGTTCTTTTACCGAACTGAAGTTTGCATCCATATCAAGTTTAACATGAATCACTGAACTGCTAGAAATGTCACACTTATCAGTCACTGATCCATTGCACTTAGTGATAACTGACCCAGCATCGGATGCTTTACACAATTCAACACTACTGTTACATGATTTCACCCTACATGCCGTCACGTTGTCATCATACTTAAATCTGTGATATGCTCTTTCTTCAATGTTCGCCTTAACATCTCCCATGAGTTGGAGTAGCGTGACTCTGAACATGTTAACCTCGAATCTAGTGTAATCAGCAAAACTCTTTTCCATCATTTGGCTGTCAAAGTCATAATCCCCAGTAAATTTCGAGTCTATAAACAATTGAAGTTGTCTGTCAATCACCCGAAAAGCCGCCATGGATCCAGTCACATGAAATTCTTCTTTGTCAAGTTGCTGTTCAAGTTGTTCTAAATTCATGATCATAGTGCCTGTGAAAGTCTGAACATCTTGACCAAAGAGTGCTGGAAATGCTCTTTCGTATCCTCCCATGGTTCCAGATTTCACGCAGAGAACCTTGAGGTGTGAATAAAGTAGTTTGAAATATTCCATGCATTTATCCTTAGCACCAACATGCATTTGTTGTGGCTGATGCAACTTATTCTCCTTTGACTTCGAGCACAAAGGTTCCATAATGGTAATTTCTGATTTGACAGGAGTTGTCAGTTCAAGACCAATTGTCAGTTGTTCATTGTTGCGAGTCTTATGTCCATCCATTATGTCATACAGTTTAAGTATCTCAGATACAGTGGTATTAGAATCAGTAGACATGACGGTCATGGGATACGTAGACATTGAGTAAGCGTGCGTATGGTTAAGCAGATTATGAAGCAGCCTTGAAATATATATAGTTATGAGAATAGTTAAATTGGTTCAATGATAAGAGTATGGAAAATAAAGTTTGGTATGTTAGTATTCGCTGAACCACAGAAAAACCAAGTCAAGGTCAAACCGCAGAAGTAGTCAAACCACAAGAGTCAAACGGCTGGAAGCAAACTGCATCAAATACAACAACGGCTAGAATCAATTACACAAACCGCATAAAGTCAAACCGCTAGACCTTGGTCAAACCGCAATCAAGATGTCACTTTCAATAGATTTGTCCTTTAGCCAAAATGAGGTAAAATGCCAAACCGCTTGTTAGAGACAAATCGCTACCAAACAAACCCAATTGACAAACGGCTACTACGAATCTCCCAGTCAAACCGCAACCAAGAACAAACTTGTAAAACCCTCGAATTTCAACCAAAACACAACCAAATGTACGATTCAAGCAACCAAACTTCAAACTTTAGTGCATACAACAAATCTAAACATGAAAGTATAAACAACTAACAACTCTAGGCACCAAACAAAATCAAACGTGAGTGTTTATATTAAAACCCATTCGAACCAAAACAAAACATTAAAACTAATTGACTCCTCCCAAACTAACCAATCAACCAGGTGTGGTCAACAAGTCAAATCTGAGAGAGGAGAGATCAATTTATGATCCGGTGCAAGCACAGTGTATTCCCGGGTCGTTATGTCCCAGCGAGATTGAAATTGTGTTTGAGAAACGTTCAAGGGATTCAGTGATTGGGAATAGTAACAAATAATGATTTGGATTTAATTACACTACTGATTGATTGATATTCAGATAAATAAAGTGTATAAACAGTTAAAAGATTACAATTATAAATAAACGTAAACCAAATTAAAATCAGATACGACTAAGAACAGATAAAAAGGTGAGATTTGAACAAATTTAAACTAGAGGGGGTGAAAATGAAATTTTACAAACTTATTATTAAAATAAAATTTTACAAAAAAGAAAAATCTTTTTTTTGATTATTTTATTATTTAATATTAATTATTAATTAAAAACTATTTAATTACTAATTTAAACTAATTTAAATTACTAATAATACTAAAATGACTTAGATAATTATGAATTTTTTTATAAAACTAATTAACCATTACAGAAATCCTAAAAAATTATAAAAAGTTTATAAAAATTATAATTAAACTACTTTACTAATTATTTACTTAATTATTAATTAAAAGCTAATTAAACTAAATTAATTAAGAAAAATAGAAAATGAACAGTAACAATTATGAAACTATTTTTTAAAAATACTTTATAATATATAAAAGCTAGGAAAAATGTAAAAAGTACCAGAGATTAAAAATGAACAGTAGAGGATTTTATTTTTGATTTTTCAATTAAAACTACTTAAAATAATATTAATTATTATAAATACTAAATGAAAAGAGATAAATCTGAAAACTTTTGTATAAATACTATAAGATAACTGGAACTTAAGAAAAATATAAAATTGGAAAATTCTTTTTGAAAAAGCTGAAAAATAAGCCAAATGGCTTAAATAGAAGCTATCACTTTTTTTAAAATGATGATTTTTTTTATTGTTCTTTTTGAAAACTGATTATACACTAAAAACAAACAACTTTTATAAAAACAAACTTTCTATAACTTAAAAATAAGCCTTATGCAAGCTAAAAATTCTCACAGATGGATTTTTGCTTTGAAAATGAGATGTGAAAACTGAAAAAGCTATAGATAAGCTTAACAACTGAACCTAAGGATAAAATAAGCTAGAAAGGACTGAGAGATAACAAAATAAGAAGAAACAAACAGACAAAAGCACTGGAATAAGCTACAAAAGAAAATAAGCAATCCAAATTACCACAGAACCAAACAGGCATGTAGTGTTTTAGTAAGCTTGATTAAGCTAGGGGCAAAAGCTCAGAGGCCAAAAGTAAGCTTGGATATGATGAGTTGGCTTGTTGAGGTTTCCAAAAAGCCAAGAATCATACACTGGGGCCCACTAATAAGCCTTGTGAGAGCTTATGAAAAAGCTTATATTCACTGGTGTACCAGTGAATACAGTGAAATGGGACAAGTTAGAAGCTATGTGCAGCCCTACCAAATAAGCTAGAAATCAGCTAATGAGCCCTTAACCTTAAAGATGGGCTTATGGGGTTTCCAAAAAGCCAATAATCACTAGGTGGGGTCTACTGGTTAAGCAAGAATGGGCCAATGAAAGTTGGGTGAAAACCTTGGTACAGGGGAGGCTAATGGTTCACAGGCTATGTTCAAGGGCAAATCTTTTTGAGTAAATGATGTTTGAAATGCAAATTTCTTCTTGATTCAGACTCACAAGCAACCAAGGAATATAAAACAACAAGAGTTATCCACTTTCAATCTAAATTAAGCATTGTGCATGTTCTTAAAGACCTATCTATTTTGACAGTTAAACCCTTTTGACTTTTTGAGACTTTTGCACAATTTTGACTTTTGTGACTTTTGATCCTACTTAGATTACTGAAAATGATATTTAAGGTTGAAATGAGGCTAAATTAAGCTAACTTAACTATTTATGTAACAATTTAAGTGATTATGCAACTCCAAAATTCCAACAGATACACTGTAATGAGATTTAAAATGAGTTTTGACTTTTTATCAAAGGAACAATGGTTTTTATTGTTTGACTGAACTAAAACAACCTAAGATGACATGTTTCAACAACTCACAACAACAAAAACTCACTCAAGCTCAGTGATGCACACTGAACCAAACACCCCTTTAATGCACTAGTTACACTACAAATCTGAGTTTTTAGCTTATACCTACTAATTTTACACTTGATTCAGGTTACTAAGACTAAATTAAACCTAAATGGGCAAGAATTAACAACTAAGAACAACAAGAACAATCAGATGCAGTTTGAGCTAATTAGACAGTTAAATGAGAACTTATGGAAACCTAAGCATAATCAAGATAACCAAGCTAAAATATGAATAATAAGCTAGGAAAAGTAGTGATGAGCAAATTCAAACACAAAATCAGCAGTTTAATAGTAACAAGCAAGGATTTGAGATTGTGCTTACAAATGCCATTCAGCTTAAATCACAGAACCAAGGGACCAAGAACCATCCTAATGACTTTCCACAAAGTCTCTAACCCACTGCCATACAGGATTTACAGTGCTCCAGCTTTCTTCAGTCTTCTTTCCTTTTTTTTTTCAGTGAATTTTTCTTGATTTTTTTTGTATTTTTGATTTTAACACTACAACTGGTTTTAAGGTTTCTAATAGCTTATAGAAGCTATATGTGAGCTTATATGAGCCTAAGAGTCCATGAACAACACTTACAATAACATCAAAATACTATGGAGATTTTCAAAAGAAAATAACATAAACTGAGAATGGAACTTTAACACTGCAATTGATGATTGAAAAAGGTTTAGAATACAATGATATTACTTAATTCAACACTTGAAAGCTAACTATTACACTGAAATTTGAAAATTTAGAAATACGACATTAAAATTTTACTAAAAACTACTACACACTTCATTCTTGATTCCTTCTTCTTTTATAGCCATCCAAAGGTTCCTTTAGGGTTTCTGAGCAATTCCCACAGCCATTGGATCAATTTCACTCAATCTGAGCCCTCCACGTGTTTTGGCGCCAAAATGATATTTGCAATTTGTCTGTTTTTTATAACAAGAGGGGGTGGTGGCATTAAATGTTGTTGTCTTGTTAGGTAGAAGGTGGGTTGGGCGGTGGGATGTGATGGTGAAGGTGGGGGTGGTGGAATTGACATGTTGCAGGCACAAGTTGGGGACGAAGGGGGGAAGAGGGTGTGTTTGACCGGGGTTTGACTGGGGTTGGGATTATTATAAAAATGGAATGGGCTGGTGGGGTTATTGGGCTTGTGGACTGGATGGGCCAAGGGAAAGGGTTATAATGTTGGTTTTGTTTTGGACTGGATTGGATTTTGGGTTTAGATAATAACAAGGGTCCGTTTGGTTTTAAGCTTAACAAAGCACAAGGACCAATTATGTAAAATCCAAAATTTGAGGGGCTGATCTTGCAAATCTTCCAAAGTTATTCCAAGGGTGTAATTTTCCAAGTGTGAATAGTACAAGGACCATAAATGAGAATCTCCAAAATAACACCTCCAGGGACTAAATCTGCCAAACTTGAAACTTCAGGGACCAATCTTGTAAATTCTCCAAACTTTTCACCCAAGGACCATTTTTGCCAAAGTTCAATAACTCAAGGACCATGATTGATAATTTCCAAAATTTTAATCCCAGGGACTATTTTTGAGAATTTTGCAAAGTTCAGGGACCAATTTTGTAAATTTTTGAAACTTTTCACCCAGGGACCAATTGTTACAACTTGTGACTTTCAAAGGACTTTGGTGGACTTTTCTTCCAAAACAAATGCTCAGGGACTGATTTTGTCAAGTTTTGAAAGTTGAGGGACTGAAACTGCCAATTATGCAAACTTTGTTCATTTTTCATCTGTTTTCAATCATTTTGCATCTGAAACATATAAAACACAATCCAGGGATATTTTCTGTATTTTGATGCATTTCTGAGTGTTTTTAAATGTTTTTGCAGTTCAGATAAGACAAAAATGATGAGTATTTACACACTCATCACATATCACATGTGATTTAACACTAATATGAAATTTCGAACATTAATCTGCTTTATTAAATTGATATAACCATTTGTGCATAAATCTTAAAATTTTTTCGCTTTTTGCAACAAAAAACACACATGAATAGCTTTTCAATCATATATTATACATTGAATTTGAACTTATATGTTAGAGCATTTTATTTATGAAATTTATATAATCACATGTAGCAAAATTCACATGTGATGGAGATCACATGTTGTAAATACTAAATATCAAATATGTTTTGTCCAAGTTCGGTAAATTATCTGCTTCAATTTATAACTCGATATATAATGTATTATATATTGTTGAAAAGCTATAAATCTCCGGTTTTTAGCAATAAAACGGTGAAACTTTTAAACTTTTTTTTTGGTAAAAGGGATTTTCACCTTGGTAAAATATATTACTCCAAAAAATCGTTCAAAGAACAATAGAATGTGGTTCAAATACCACATTAACCTCAAGCAGTCGCTTGAACTACCACTAGATCATTTATGACAGGCTATAAACGAAAAACTAGCTACCAACAACTAGAACAACCAATGACAACATAAGAAAACATGCCAGTCTTATGAACTAACAAAATAGAAAATTATTTTCTAGCACGGCCTTGGAGCTTGATATCAAACAGATCACAAAACTCATATAATTGCCCTAGTAAGTCATAAACCTGAGCGGTATAATCATCAGAAAGATAGTCTTCAAGCTCGCTACCTCCACCTGCTGATGGAATGTAACTTTCCATATTATAATTTGGCTCAAACACCTCATCATCATCACTATCAGAATCAACCACTTCAGCTACCTTAGAAAATGGGTTGCCCTTCCTTTTACCATCAACCACCTGATTAGGAGTGCTCTTCATAGTAGATGGAGGGGGCATTTGAAGAACTAGGGATATCTTTAGGAGTACATGTAGTGCCAATCACAGGTTCCAAAACCGAATCTTGTTCCGTAAGCACATCAAAACTATTCTTCAAATCAAAATGGTTGATATCATCCACCAAATTATTATTCTTACCTTGGACATTCGGAGAAGGAGCTGTACTACTAGTAGGATCAGTAGTAGGTTTGTTACTAGAACCTACATTAACCGTTGGTGAACCTACATTCAATTGGACAGAAGGCTTAGAAGTCGATGCTCCTCCATTTTTGGCTTAGTTACCGGCCTATAATAATACGAAACCTTAGGCTTTTGAAATCGAATCCCATCAACTTGACGATTAGTACACTACAGCTTACCTTTTCCTTTCTTCTTAATTATTAACTTTAATTAAACCCTCTTCATCAACCAACGGTTTATCAACCGGTTTCACACTTTTAGGACAAATATGATCATTGTGGTAAAAAAGAATTACATGTTGCACACATTGGCGACTTCCACTCATATTCAATATCAAGAGTCTCCCATGAATGACCGAAACGATTAGGATATGGAATCGCTACCACAATTGAATCAAGTAAANCAGTGTGCAATATTTGCGCATCCGTCGTGGGGTGCACAATGAACTTACGCCAACGTCTTGAGCGTAAGGTGTTTAACAAGGATGCATGATCCGGTGTTGATGGGTTTGCAACCCTCTTACTCAACGAGTTATTTAGTAGGTTTACTCATCCTTTTACCATCGTGGGTATTCATAAGTGCATGCACGCCATGTAGGCGAAGGGTAATGTAACCAACATATTGAAAGATAAATAGTATTTAAATAATAATGTAAAGAAAATGTATCGCGGAGTTAGCTAGAAACCGCGAATTTGAATTAATACTTGCAAGTTTTTGTAAAAAAGAAGAAAGTTACTTGTCTAAATAAAAACAAGAACAGAAATACATGGATATTTATTGAGCAATTACTAAAGTGCGGAGTTGTCCATGTGTGGGGCCGTAGCCCTTCCTAAAGATAGCATCTCTTGAGATTGCAGATGTTCCATGTGCGTTGTAGCTCCTGGCCATCTTTGTCACGCAGCTTGTATGCGCCTTTTCCTAGTGCTTCAATGACCTCATAGGGTCCTTCCCACTTTGGTCCAAGCTTTCCTGTATCTTCTGCGTGGCTTGCATCGTTTGCGCGGTATACAAAGTCACCTGGTCTGAATGAAGTGCTTCGTACTTTAGTGTCGTAGTATCCCTTCATCTTTGACTTGGCTTTTGCTTCACGTATAGCTGCACGTTCGCGCCTTTCTTCCAATAGGTCCAGGTCTATACGCCTTTCATCATCATTGGTTGCCACATTAACTTCCGCAGTACGAATAGTTGGTATCCCAATTTCGGCTGGTATAACAGCTTCTGTCCCATAGACAAGAGAGAAAGGGGTGTCCCCATTACTGACTTTGATTGTTGTACGGTGCGCCCATAATACATGCGACAATTCATCCACCCATCTTCCTTTGTAGATATCTAGACACGCCTTAATTCCTTCTCCTAGGCTACGGTTTGCGCGTTCAACTAGCCCATTGGTTTGTGGGTGTTTGACTGACGCGAAGTGTTGTGTTATGTTTAGCTGTGCGCACCAATCTTTGAATGGGTTATCACGGAATTGTTTTCCATTATCTGAGATGTTCTCCCCAGGTAATCCAAAGCGGCATACTATGTCGTCCCAAATGAATCGTTTTACTTGATTGCCTGTTATCGTCGTCACTACTTTTGCCTCAATCCACTTAGTGAAGTAATCTATTGCCACAATAAGGAATTCCAATCCTCCTGCTGCAATAAGAAAGGGGCCAGCAATGTCGATACCCCATTTGTAGAATGGCAATGGCGAAGTGATGGGTGTTAGCTCTTGCTGTGGTTGGCGTGGGATAGGCCTGTGTACCTGGCAGTCGCTAAACTTCCTTATCATATCACGCACATCACGGTGCATAGTGGGCCAGTAGTATCCTGATCTCAAGGCTCGTGCTACAACAGACCGTGGTCCTGCGTACATACTGCATGAACCGGCGTGGATTTCCCGGAGTACATAATCTGCTTGGAGAGGTCCAACGCACCTAATCCATGGTTGTAAGAATGAGCGCCTGTATAAGACGCCATCTCTAAGTTCGAACCGCTGCGCTGTGCGCCGTATCTGTCGAGCCTCCTTCTGCTCCTGGGGCAGTACGCCTTTGCTTATGAAGTCCATGATAGGGGTCATCCACGTAGGTCCTTGCTCCTCTATCACCGTGGATACTTCCATCTCCGAGATGGATTTGTCTTTTAGGATCTCCACCAATACCTGTTTTGATAGATGAGCGAAACTTGTAGATGCAATCTTGCTTAGCGCATCTGCTTTCTTGTTTTCCGCTCTAGGAACTTGTTTGATTGTGAACCTGTCAAATCCTTGGATTAATGATTTTGTCTTTTCGAGGTATTGGATCATGTTATCTTCTTTAGCCACATATTCGCCCGACACATGGTTGGCTACTAGTCGGGAATCCACATTTGCTTCTAGGTTGCGTACACCCATTCGAGTTGCAATGTGCAGTCCGGCAATTAGGGCTTCATATTCTGCCTCATTATTTGTGGCTGTGAATTCAAAGCACAGTGCGTATGTGAATTCCATTCCTTCTGGATTGGTGAGGATAAGGCCTGCCTCCGAACCATCAACACATAAGGATCCATCCGTGAATAGAACCCATGGTTCTGGTAATGTCACTTTGGTCTGTGGAGTTGTATCATCGGTATCCGGTTTCTCGATGATGAAGTCTGCTAGAACCTGCCCTTTAACCGCAGTGTGTGGCCTATAGGAGATGTTATGCTCGCCTAGCAATACACTCCACTTTTGCAATCGCCCAGATGCGTCAGGTTTGGAGATAACTTGCTTGATAGGTTGGTCTGTGATCACCACTATGGGATGCGCTTGGAAGTACCTGCGCAGTCTTTTGGCTGTAAATACTAATGCTAAGACCAATTTTTCCATTGGAATATAGTTAATCTCCGTTTTCTTAAGCGCTTTACTCACGAAATATACCGGTGTTTGTACCAAATTCCTATCTGTTAGTAGCACTGCGCTGACTGCTCCATGAGTCGCGGATAAGTACATGATCAACTCCTCCCCTGGTCGGGGTGCGACTAGCTTGGGAAGCGCCGCTATATGCTGCTTAAGCTGTATAAAAGCTTCTTCCGCTTCCGTGGTCCACCGAAAGTCTCCCTTTTTTGTACACTTCTTAAGTGTTTTAAAGAGTGGGAGTGATTTATCCGCTGACTTGGACAGGAATCTGTTTAAGCCGGCTAATTTCCCGTTCAGAGACTGAACTTCTTTCAATGTTCGTGGTGAAGGAAGTTGGATGACGGCCTCTGTTTTTTATGGGCATGGTTTAATGCCATCTGGTTCTATCAAGTATCCCAAGAACATGCCTTCTGTAGCGCCAAAAGTGCACTTCTTAGGATTTAACTTCATGTTGATCTTTCGTAGTGTTATGAATGTATCTTCAATGTCGCGCACTACTTCGTCTTCAGTATGGCTTTTTATGACAAGGTCATCCACATAGACCTCTAGGTTGCGGCCCACTTGTTTTTCAAATGCGTTGTCTACAAAGCGCTGGTAACTGGCGCCCGCATTCTTTAGGCCAAAAGGCATCTTCGTATAACAATAGACACCTTGGCTCGCGTGGAAGGCTGTCTTTTCCTCGTCTTCCTTAGCCATTTGGATTTGGTGGTATCCTTTATATGCGTCCAAGAAACATTTAAAGGGGTATCCGCATAAAGATTCCACCTTCCAATCTATCTCTGGCAATGGATAGCAGTCTTGTGGACATGCCTTGTTGAGATCAGTGAAGTCTATGCACATCCGCTAACTGCCATCGCTCTTTTTAACCATCACTGGATTAGAAAGCCAGTCATGGTAGTAGACTTCTCGCATGATACCCGCGTCCACTAGCTTATGCACTTCCTCCAAAATGGCTTTTGCGCGCTCTGGAGCTTGGCCACGCGTTTTCTGCCTCACTGGGGGATATCCTTGTCGGATTTGCAGCTTGTGTTCTGAGATTGATCGCGGCACACCAGTCATGTGCTTTGGTTCCCATGCGAAGATATCCAGGTTTATTTGCAGGAGTGCGCATACGGCTGCTTTGCCTTTATCAGA
>LBNU01027931.1:54927-106893 GCA_014162995.1 Artemisia annua | reverse complement strand
ACCATCACTGGATTAGAAAGCCAGTCATGGTAGTAGACTTCTCGCATGATACCCGCGTCCACTAGCTTATGCACTTCCTCCAAAATGGCTTTTGCGCGCTCTGGAGCTTGGCCACGCGTTTTCTGCCTCACTGGGGGATATCCTTGTCGGATTTGCAGCTTGTGTTCTGAGATTGATCGCGGCACACCAGTCATGTGCTTTGGTTCCCATGCGAAGATATCCAGGTTTATTTGCAGGAGTGCGCATACGGCTGCTTTGCCTTTATCAGACAGCGACCCCCCGAGCGATACCTGTTGCTCTGGGTAATCAAGATGAATGGCTACTTTCAGGTTTGGTATTTTGGCTGCGCTCTGTTCTGGAGTGTGTGTCGTTTCACATGTAACTGTGTTACATTCTTCAGGTGGCACAACGTTATTGTAGAGGGTGACAATGCCGCCTTCTACTAGGAATTTAAGCATCCCATGTGCTGTGGATGGTACCGCGCGCATGGCTGATATTCCCGATCTTCCTATAATGCCATTGTATGGCGAAGGAGACCTAATCACCATAAAGTTCATCCAAGCTGTTGTGGAGTGCTCCTTATTACCAACAGCGACTAGCAGTCGCAGCTGCCCCATGGGCCATATCTTCTCTCCTGTAAAGCCTGTCAATGACGTCGCGGCCGGGACTAACTGACTTTGTATCTCAGGTTGCAACCTCTTGAAACAATGTTCATATATTATATCTGCGGACGCCCCTCCATCAACGTACATGCGGTGGATATCGTGACCCCCCGCGCTTATCTTGATGGTGAGTGGTTCCGCCACTGCGTTGTCCGCAGTCAAAGTGGGGAAAGAAATTTCACTTCCGAAAGAAAATCTTTGGCTGACTTTTTACCTAACCTTTCGCTGCCATGATTGTATCATGTAGATGGTGTAAGCCTTATCTTTAGGTGCTTCTTTCTTGGGTACAGTCTTTTGTTTGTCTTTCCCATCCTTGATGTTCTTCACTAAGTGGTCCATCCTGCCTTCCTTTACCAACTTATCAATTAGTTGGCGCAATTGGACGCACTCATTGGTTGTGTGGCCCTTCTGTCCGTGATATTCACAGTACCCATTTCCTGTGCGCTGCGCTTCTGGGGTGCGCATTGGTGGGGGCTTAGGGAAGTTTGCGCCCTCTGTTACGAATATCTCTCTCGGAGTTTTTGTTAATGGGGTGTACTTGTCGTTCCCCCGTCCGCCTCCTTCACTGCGATAGTTCTTATTACGGTTGCTGCTCTTGTCATTGGANTTCTGGGGTGCGCATTGGTGGGGGCTTAGGGAAGTTTGCGCCCTCTGTTACGAATATCTCTCTCGGAGTTTTTGTTAATGGGGTGTACTTGTCGTTCCCCCGTCCGCCTCCTTCACTGCGATAGTTCTTATTACGGTTGCTGCTCTTGTCATTGGATTGTCTCTTGGACTGTTCCTGTGACCTATAGTTTGCGTAGCCTTTTCTGCTATCTGCGGCGGCAGCTTCTCCTTGGATGAAAGACCTCGTGCGCTTCATGAGTTCGTCAAAGGTTTGGGGAACCTTATCGTTCAACTTCTTGATCAGTTCTGGGTTATTAATTCCATTCATAAACCCTGAGATTTTTAGTATCTCTGGACATGCCTTGACATGTGTGCATTCGTCCTTGTAGCGCTCCATATAAGCGCTTGTGGATTCCCCTTGACGCTGTTTTACCCTAGCGAGTTCCACAGGGTTCTTGGCGCACTTCTTTCTCTGAGTAAAGTTCAAACGAAACGCCTTCCGCAACTCTTCAAAACCATCAATGCTTCTACGTGGAAGCTTACTGAACCAGTTTCGCGCATTCCCCACTAATGTAGAGTTAAACATATGACACCACACAGGTTGTGGCCAATTTTCGATTGTAGCTGCTGACTCGAAAATTTTTAGGTGGTCATCAGGATCACCTATCCCATCATAAGTTTTAACATTAGTAGGCATACGCCTTCTCTTGTTTTCCGAGAAATTACTGATGCGTTTTGTAAACGCATCAACCTTTTGGCGGCGCCAGGGACGAGACATGTCTTCATCTTCCTGGTCGCGGTATTTTCCCCTTGATTTCCAGTGTCCGGTTTCTTCATCCTCGCTGTCCGAGGAGTTACTTTGGGATGGACTTATACTTTTTCGGCCCTTGCGCCTACTATCGTCGGAATCCGAGCTTGATCTTCTGCGGCGCTTGCGCCGACTGTCATCAGAATCTGAGCTCGAAGGGCTTTCACTTGGGGAGTACCTTCGCCCAAGTCTATCATGGACTCTGCGCCTACCAAGCCTAGCGTGGACATTGGTACGCCACCCATCGTTTTCGTGCTCCTCCAGATACTGTGAATCAGTTTCTTCATCATCCACCATCTTGCTTCCGATCCTGGTGAATACCGGGTGTCGGCGGCTACTCCTCTCGCGCTTCTTCTTTCGGTGGCGCGGTGGAGATGCTTCATCATCTGGGTCGAAGTTGAGTCGGGATTGTATGCTCTGGTTTGACCTCTTTTTCGCTTCCTCCCGCATGAGAGCGGCTAGGGTTTCGTAGTTTTGGGACACGAAATCGCTTGGCACTACCTCTGGCGCGACTCCAGTAAGTGCGCGGAGGTCTGTCTCCACGTCAGGGCCCCTGTTCCGAATAGGCGCATCTGGCGGCTCGGTAGGGTTCCCTTCTGGCATGGTTAGGGGAGTGCGCTGTAGATCTTCCACGCCAGTACTTGTCGCAGTGGCGTGAATAGTTCCCGTGAGGGGTCCTAGGCGCACTGGTTGTTCCAGATCTGAATCTGATCTTTGATTCCTAGGCGCATTGGTTGTTCCAGTGGCCTGTTTAGGTGCTGCCTCACTTGGCTGCTTTTTCCCATGTAAGTTGCCATGGGGTTTCTTCGCCTGCGGAGTCCGCTGGCTTAAGTTTCCAGAATTTGTCATTCTAGAAGTTAGCAGAATTCTTAGTGTAGGGTCCCACGGATGGTGCCACTTGTTGATACAAAAGTTGGGCATTTCTTGTCTTGAGTACCAATTCGGTCGTAATACTTGAGACCTGCGTACTAAGAAAACAAAAAGACACCGTTAGGCTTATCGTGGGATAGTTTCCCACGATTATCCTCCGGCGTGAGAGTAAGTAATCGGTTTTAGGGTTTGTAGAAGAGTTAGGGTTGTGATATCGTACCTTGAATGAGAGCCGAGATGCCCTATATATATACATACGAAACCTTATCGGTTTCGTGTTCCTCACTCTTCGGCGTGTCCGCCTATATCGGATATTTGATATCTATACTACATATAAAACATGAATGACTCTCTCTCCAAAATTTTAAGACTTACAAAAAATTAAGCATGGTTTACAACACTTTAAAGCACCCAATTTTCATAATTACAACAAAGTAAGCATATTGTACAACAAAATAAAGCGTGGTGTCAAATTAAGATCAAAATCCTATCAAACAACATTAATGCTATTAAAAACACCCATTCACCAAAATTTACAACCATTTAAGCACAATGTACAATAGCATGCAACCAATTTTCAGATTTACAACAAAATAAGCATAGTGTACAACAAAATAAGCATGATGTAATTTTCAGACTTACTACATTAATGTTATTAAAGTGGTCAATGTTATTAATAACTATAATGACTACTACTTACAAGAAAAGAAACATAGTGTACAACACTTTAATGCACATAATTTTCAAACGTACAAGACAAGAAACATAGTGTACAACAAAACACCACATTAATGCTATTTAATTTACTCAATTATTTAACTGGTCAATAAATACAATTAATACAGTTATTAAAACACCCCTTACATAAGAAATACAAATTATCAAACATATTGTACAACTAAACTAAACATAATTCTTGCATTAAATTTCACTACTACAAATAATAAAGCATATTATGCAAATATTCAAGCCCGAATGGGTAACGGGCCAAATGGGCTTGAGCTCGAACGGGCACTGACCAAACGGGCTCGAGCCCGAACAGGCACGGGGCAGCGGGTTCGAGCCCGAACGGGCACGGGCTATAGATATCCCTAAATTTATTGTCAAAAAGAATATAATAAACTAAAATACATTATTCATCGAAAATTTTTATTTCAGGGTAACCGTCGCTGCAACGCGCGGGTACCCTGCTAGTATATCCATAAATGAGATATATCCAATATCCAAACTATAAATAACTTTGGGTTTGGGCCTCCGTGAGCCCAAACCGTTGCCATAGTAGTCCACACGTGGTGGGCTTAAATGCTAGTGACGTCCAATAGTCGGGTTCGTGACCCGAATATAGACTATACGTCATCAAAGGGCAAATCTTTTTGAGTAAATGATGTTTGAAATGCAAATTTCTTCTTGATTCAGACTCACAAGCAACCAAGGAATATAAAACAACAAGAGTTATCCACTTTCAATCTAAATTAAGCATTGTGCATGTTCTTAAAGATCTGTCTATTTTGACAGTTAAATTCTTTTGACTTTTTGAGACTTTTGCACAATTTTGACTTTTGTGACTTTTGATCCTACTTAGATTTACTGAAAATGATATTTTAGGATGAAATGAGGGTAAATTAAGCTAACTTAACTATTTATGTAACAATTTAAGTGATTATGCAACTCCAAAATTCCAACAGATACACTGTAATGAGATTTAAAATGAGTTTTGACTTTTTATCAAAGGAACAATGGTTTTTATTGTTTGACTGAACTAAAACAACCTAAGATGACATGTTTCAACAACTCACAACAACAAAAACTCACTCAAGCTCAGTGATGCACACTGAACCAAACACCCCTTTAATGCACTAGTTACACTACAAATCTGAGTTTTTAGCTTATACCTACTAATTTTACACTTGATTCAGGTTACTCAGACTAAATTAAACCTAAATTGGCAAGAATTAACAACTAAGAACAACAAGAACAATCAGATGCAGTTTGAGCTAATTAGACAATTAAATGAGAACTTATGGAAACCTAAGCACAATCAAGATAACCAAGCTAAAATATGAATAATAAGCTAGGAAAAGTAGTGATGAGCAAATTCAAACACAAAATCAGCAGTTTAACAGTAACAAGCAAGGATTTGAGATTGTGCTTACAAATGCCATCCAGCTTAAATCACAGAACCAAGGGACCAAGAACCATCCTAATGACTTTCCACAAAGTCTCTAACCCAAGGCCATCCACAATTTACCCTGCTCCAGCCATCTTCATCATCTTCAATATTTTTTTATTTTTCACTGTATTTTTTTTGTATTTTTGATTTTTTTTTACTAAACTGATTTTTAATGTTTCTAAAAGCTTTGAAAAGCTTTATAAGGAGCTTATATTAGCCTAATAGTCCATAACATCAACTACAATTAACACTACAGTACAAATGAGATTTTGAGAAAAAAACTTGCATAAACTGAATTACAAAAGGAAACTTGAAAATATGATTGAAGAAAGGTTAAATTACATTAAAGATACTGAGTACAAGCTTTTAAAGCCAAAGATTGCAACTAAAGTTGAGAATTTATGAAAAACGACATACAATTATGCTAATTAACTACTACTCCTTCTCTGCTCCATCTCTTTCCTTTTATAGCCACCAATTAGGGTTTGTGTGAGCTTCTGATCATTTCCCATCAAAAATATGAACCCTTGGATGAGTGAGATTTAATCCTGGCCCTTGATTCATTTTGGCGCCAAAAAAAGATAGTGCAATTTGCACTGAGAGATTGCAAGGGGGTGGTGGCATTTAATGTTGAGGTGATGTTAGGTGAGAGTGGTGGTGAGTGGAAAGGGCGGTGGGATGTGATGGTGGCAAGTGGTGGTGAAACCAGGGTGGTTTCTGGTTTTGGTGGAGTGGGAGGGAAGGGTCAGATCCATCTCAAGAAGAAAGAGTGGTCATGAGCATCCAAGGGTAGAACACATGCAAGTATTCTAGGGAATGATGACAATGACACCGATTAACTTTGCTGCACCAATAATGAGCGACATGCTCCATCACATTCATACTGATCGTGACAGGACCGTGATTCCGTTCATTAGGTTCACCAAACTACTCATAGCATACTTCTGNTTGTTGGGCTTGAGGGTGGTATGGGCCAAGGGGTAAAGGGTTTGGATTAGTGGGTTTAGGAAATAGGTGGTTGTGTTTGTTTGTTGGGTTATGTTTGTTTTTGGACTTGGATAATAAAAGGATCCGTTTGGTTTGTAGAATTATCATAAGGACCATAGTGTAATTTTCTGAATTTTGAAGGGCTGAAGTTGACAACTTTCCAAACTTATCAAAAGGGCCATTCTTGCCAAGTGTGAATAGTGTGAGGACCTTGATTGATAATTTCCAAAATTTTAATCCCAGGGACCATTTTTGACAATCTTGCAAAGTTCAGGGACCAATTGAGACAACTTGTGATTTTCAAAGGACTTTGGTTGACTTTTCTTCCAAAACAAATGCTCAGGGACTGATTTTGTCAAGTTTTAAAAGTTGAGGGACTGAAACTGCCAATTATGCAAACTTTGTTCGTTTTTTCATCTGTTTTCAATCATTTTGCACATGAAACATATAAAACACAATCCATGGATATTTTCTGTATTTTGATGCATTTCTGAGTGTTTTTAAATGTTTTTGCAGTTCAGATTGGACAAAAATGATGAGTATTTACGCACTCATCACTAATCCTAGAAATTCAAGAATTTGCTAACCGAAAAGTGTAACCATGGCTCTTAATACCAATTGTAACATATAACAAACGAGATCTAGGATGTAAGATTGTGTTTGGATCAAGTAGAATTAGAGAGAGAGAGAGAGAGAGAGAGAGAGAGAGAGAGAGAGAGAGAGAGAGAGAGAGAGAGTGGGAAAGTTTCTAGAGAGAGAAGAGAGAAAATATGTGTGTATTAGATTAGATAGAATGAAAGCTCCCACCCTTCCCACACATGGGAAGGGGTATTTATAGTCTTACAAGAAAAACAAGAAAAACGCCCCGTATGGGCTGTGGATCAGGCATACAGTGGGTAAAAGACCCGTCCTTCCTCCACGGTATTACTTGACTAATCTACTGTCTAACTAAATATTACTGTAACTACGAGCTATATCAATGTTGTTACATTCTTTTGGTGACCGAGTCTTTAATAGGAATATTTGTATTCCTAACAAAAAATAATAAAAGCCAAAAGATACAAAACAAAGAACATAGAAACTACTAGTATCTTTTTCTATCAATAAAGTGAAGGCTAAAAACCGGGATACTAATTGTCAAATTATAACAAGTTAACGCAGGCGAGTTAAGGGGTGCATTAACGTGGTGCGTTGTGGATTTAACGCAGCGTTAAGCTGCAACGTATAAATTTTTTTTTTGCACTTTGGCCCCTAGCAACGTTAATATGATCGTTTGATTCAAAAAAAATTGCACTTTAGCCCCCATTGTTATATAACCGTTTACATTTCTATCATTTTTTGTTTAGTAAGACTTATGATGTAATGTTACTAAGTGAGGAAGTCCAAGGGCCATGCATGTAATATCTTAAGACTTGGTAAGTAACCCTTGGACTCCCCTATATAAACAATGTATAAGCCTTCATCTAGGCTTGTTGGTTCTCAAGTAATACAAAGTTTATTATATCAAAATATCTTAGAGTTCCTTCCATATTCTTCTTCTTCATCTTATTCTTTTCTTATTGGTTTATGATTCTATGATTGTGTATGTTTGAATATGGTGACCTAACACCTTTTTAACTGCCTTCATAGTACTAATGTTGCATAATGGTGTTCTTGTTGTTAGATGCTTGCTTTTCTTGTTTAATTAGTCTTAAATATGGTTAAATTAGTTAGTTTGATCATTTGCTTGGTTAATGGAAGCTTAAATTTGCAAATCTCAGTGTAATGTGTTCTTAAAGGTGTGTTTGGATCAAGCTGATTCCCTATGCCTCAGTGTGTATTTGTTGTTAATTATTGTTGATACATCTTTCATAAGGTTTAGTTAGGACTTAGGAGTCAATAAATCCAGTGGGCTTTTGTTCAAAAGTCAAAATGATTTTTGATTTCCTCTTATGCCTTAACTGTTAGAATTGTTAGTAGCATAATCACCCAAATCCTTTCACAAGTAGTTAATCTAGCTTAAGTAAGTTTTATTTCAGCTTAATATAACTTAATTAATCAGTTATAGGTTTTAGAAATCCATTTTAGTCAACTTTTCAAGAAAATCTCAAAAGTCAAAACTTCTAGTAATAAATTTTTGAATAAATTTTAGAATTTCTTGTAGGATTTAATATCTGCTTTTAGGATTTGTTCTTGTGGGATATTGTTCATTTGCTGCTTGTCTTCACTTTAGTATTTTTTATAATTTTTATCTAGTTGATTAAACTGCTTATTTCACTGCTTTGTTTGGACTGTCTTTCAAAATAGTGCCCTGTGCCCAGTGAGTCTGTCCTAGCAGCCACTTTCACAAGCCCCTCAGTTATTGATGAGTATGCAAATACTCATCATTTTGTTACCATTTGAACCCACAAAAACGGCCAAAAACACACAAATGACCACAAAATGTTACAAATTTCATTAAAATGTGTTTTTATGTGACTTTTGTATAAAAAGACTAAAAACAAGTGAAAAACATGCAAAATATACCAACTTGTCACTTTTAGTCCCTGAAGTATCACATTTGGCAAAACTAGTCCCTGAACTTTCAAGAATTGTCAGAATTAGTCCCTAAAGGTTTTAAATGAATGAAAAGTCAACTTTAGTCCTTGGGAAGTCAAAAATGTTCATAAATAGTCCCTGGATAAAAGTTTTCACAAATTGGCAATTCTTACCCCTCAAGTTTCAAAAATGGCAAAAATAGTCCCTGGGTATTCAAAATTTGGATTTTATCACAAAATACCCTTGTACTATTCATAAATTACAATTTGGAACATTTTGATAAACTTTTGGGAAATTACAAGTTTAGTCCCTCAAAATCCAAATTTTACATATTTAGTCCTTAAAAGGTTTAAATAAGGAATTTTACAACTTTGGTCCTCGTACTATTCACATATGGCAATTATGGTCCTTGTGATAATTTTGGAAAAGTTACAATACAGGTCCCTAAAGTTTGGCAGTTTTACATTTTTGGTCCTTGTTTATTTCACAAACCAAACGGATCCTTATTATAAAACCCAAAACCAACCCAACCCTTTTATTTCTCTTTTCTTTCTTTTACCTGGCCCAACCACAAGCCCAACCCAATTTTTTTTAAATATAACTCCCTCCTCCCTTTTCTCCTTCCCCGTTCACACTACCACCATCACCACACCACCTCCTGCTTCCACCTTTACCACCCCACTTGGCCACCCTACTTCACCACTCTCACCCTGCCACCTCCACAACCCCCTGACACCATAAAAAACTGTACACGCTAACCCCTAGTGGCTTATAGACTTTTGGCGCCAAATTGCAAATCAAAGGCTGAGATGAGTTGCAGACATCCAAAGGCCAAGAATTAAAGTGGGATTTGACTGGAAGACCTAGTGGAACTCAAATGGCTATAAAAGGAAGAAGATGGAGAAGGAATTAGACACCTTGGCCATCGGCCATTGTCACCATAGTATAGTTTTAGTGTAATCTTTAAATTAAAATGTCATTTACAGTTTTCTTAGTGTAATAAACTTTAAATTAATGTAATGGATCTTTAAATTCAGTTTAATTATCAGTCTCTTTTAAATTCTAAGTCTTTATCTTTGACAGTCATTTAATTACTTTGTCATTTAAATTTCTTGTTAAGTCTTGGTTGGATTATGGACTTCTTAGGCCACATAAGCTCCTNTGACTGGAAGACCTAGTGGAACTCAAATGGCTATAAAAGGAAGAAGATGGAGAAGGAATTAGATACTTTTGGAATAGCCATAGTCACGTAGTTAATGTAGTTTATTGCTTTCCTTTAAATTTCAATGTCATTTACAGTTTAAATGTTGTAAAATACTTTAATTTAGTGCAATGAAACTTTCCTTTCAGTTTAATTTCAAGTCTTCTTTAAAATTCATGTTCTTAAGCTTAACAGCTTTAATTTTTCATGTCATTTCAATTCTAGTTGATTACAGTTGTTATTTGGACTCAAAAAGCTCACTTAAGCTCCTGACAAGTTCTTATAAGCTTTTAGTAACCTTAAAACAATATTAGTAAATAAAAAAGGAAAATACAAAAAAAATCAGAAAAATAGAAAATAAATAAAAATTTGTGGAAATCAAAAGAAGATGATGAAGCAGGGGTGAATATGGAGTGCTATGGGTATTAGGAGCTTATTGGGAAGCTAATAGGTGTAACCTTGTCCATTGGTTCCATGTTCTCAGTTCTTTTCCATTTGTAAGCCATTTTCTTTAATTTTTGCATTTTACTGTTTCTTTGTTCTTGAGCTTTGATTATGATGTTTTTATGTTTATTTGTTGTTGTTGAATGTTATTTTAGCATAATATAGTTTATGTGATCATTAAATTTCATTGTTGCAAGAAAATGGAAATCTCACAGTTTAAAAGGCAAATTTGACAAATCTGTGTTTGAAACTTGTGTTATTGATATTTTGTGTTTTAATGATTTCATGTTTTCATAATATATGTTTTTGCATCTTTGTCTTGGTCTTGATGAGCCAAATCCTTTGAAATTCATTTAATCATTTTGTTTAAGGATTGTTTGGGACTAGTGTTTAAATCTGTGCTAAAGGTCATATGAGATGTTATTCTTGTTTGATATAGGTCTCTTATGATCAAATGTTTTCAGTTAAACCAAATAATTAGTGTTTACTTGTTAGGAACTTGAATTGACACTTTAATATTTCTAACTTGTTAACTGTTTGATTTTTGGAAAATCAAATAAGTGATCCTTTGTGTTATTATTGTTATTTTGTTATTCTACATGTTTCTCTGAGATACTTAAGGTTTGACAAACCATGAAGTTCAGCTTTATATGCAGAAAAGTCAAAATTAACTTAAATCTCATCTAGGGGATTCACTGTTATGAATGTTAAGTTCCATATTCATCATACTTGTGTAATTGTTGTTTATATTGCTTAATTTAGTTTCAATATTGTTTAAAATAACATGTTTAGTCATTAGATTCAGATCAAAGTTCATCTTAGTCAAACTTTGATCATAAACTAAAAAAGTCAAATTTCTTGTTAATATGTTTTTGAATAAAATGTCCAATTTAATTGTGAGTTTATTATTTAGTTTCTGTCCAAATGCTTTTAGGGTTTTAACATTTTGTTGCTTGTCTTTCTTACTGTATTTTTGTTAATTTTTATTAACCATGTTTTAATGCTTATTTTTATGCTTTTTCTTAGATGATTTTGCCCTGTCTCACAGGCATGCAGTCAATTCCATAAGCTTGCAGAAGCTTATGGAGTTGACCAAATCTTGTGTATTTGGCTTATTTGTTTAGTCCTTGTGGTCTTATTTTCATGTTCAAACTTTATTTTTCATGTATAGCTTATTGTACCACTTTTCTTNCATCCCAAGATGCATTAATTGCAAAATAACGGCCTCACGCAACCAAGAAGACTTTTGGCGCCAAAAGTAACTTTGAAGGCCAAGATCACTTCTGCTAAACCAACGGCCAAGATTAATGGTGGGATTTTCTCAGAATCAAGTGGGGAACTCATTGGGACTATAAAGAGAGGAGAAGGAAGAAGGAAAAGATTACTTTGGCATCTGCCATTGTCATGTAGCATAGTTTTTATTGCTTTCCTTTAAATTTCAATGTCATTTACAGTTTAAAGTTGTAATTTACCTTAAAATTAGTGTAATGAAACTCTCATTTCAGTTTAATTTCAAGTATCCTTTAAATTTCAAGTTTATTATTTTTATTGTCATTTAAATACCAAGTCATTTAAATTATTGTTAACTATTAGTTGATTTCTGGACTCTATAGGCCACATAAGCTCTTGACAAAAGCTTTCAAGCTTTTAGAAACCAATAAATCAGCCTTAGTCTTAAAAAATGAAAAATCACCAAAAAAAATAGAGAAAATAGAAAATAAAATAAAAATTGTGAGTTCTTGGTATTTCTGCAAGAAGCATGGAAATCATTGGATGGATTCTGGTTTAGGAGCTTCATGGGAAGCTTTTAGGATAGATAGAGGTCCTTGGTTCTTTGTTTTTCAGCATATTCACTTGTAAGCACCTTTTTACCAATTTTTGCAATTCACTGTTTATGTATCTTAAATGCTTTGATTTCTTGTTTTTCATGTTTATCTGATGTTATTTAGTGTTCTTAGAGTTTAATATGGTATGCTATTGTGTTTGTTTAAAGAGTTGCAACATATCTCATTTTCAACTGTTAAAATGGATCATTAGTGATTCTTGTTAATTTGTTGTTATTATTGTTGTTAGTCTGTTAAATCATGTTTAGTTGTTGTTGTTTAGTGTTTCTAAGGTTTAAAATATAGTTGTCATGTTTTGAAATCAATTGTTGCTTTGAAAATCCAATTTGGCAGTCAATAAATTTAATTTTGAAAATCATAGGTTTAGATTTGTTTGACACCATGTCTAAGCTAAAAAAGGTCCAATTTGACATCTTGGATACTCTGGATTTGATGAAATGAGTTTATACAGTCATCTGATTTGAAAAGCACAACTTGATCACATTTAAGGGTTGTTTGGTTTTGATGGTTTATCTGAGTTATAGTTTCGTTCAGTGTTATTCTTGTTTGGTATTATGCTCAATATGACTTAAGAAACTCAGAGGAACACTAACCAAATGGTTTAGCATGGTGGAAAGTCAAATTGACACTTGATGATCCATAAATGAGAACTGTGAGGGTGTTAGATCTTATAATCCCACATATATGCTTAAATGTTGTTAATCTTTGTTAGTTTCATGTTCTTATTGCTTAATATAACATATTCAGTGAGTAAATTAGATTACAAGTTCATTTTAGTCAACCTTTGTTCATAAACTAAAAAGTCAAAAGTTTTTGTTAAATCTGTTTTTGAATAAACTAGTGATTTTCATTGTGCTTTTGTTATTAAGTTCTAGTTTAAATCCTTCTAGGTTATGTTAGTTTTGTTGCTAGTCTTGATGTTAGTATTTTTGGTAATTTTTATTTTACATGTTATTTGCTTATTTTGTAGCTTATTTATAGGCAATTTTGCCCTGTCTCACAGCTTCAAGACCAAGATCACAAGCTTGTAGCTTGTTGATCATGGGACTTGAGGCTGTGTTTGTTGCATTTTCTAGAAGCCCTTATGGCCTGGTGTTCATATTTGAGCTTATTTTACAATTTCCTAGCTTGTAGCTTACCTTAATCACCCAATCTTTTTGTTACCAAAACTCCCCACACTGAAGCAAACAGTGTGGGTGAGCTGATTTCCTTAAGCCCTAAAAAGTTCTCCAATGAGCTTGAAGCTGAGAGCTGTGGGTTTTCACAAACCTAAGCTTCCCAACTTTTCAGTCCATTGCTGGTTGAGCTCTTAGAGCTTATTGGATTAAGTTATCTTGGCTTGTTGTTTGCCCATTCACAACAACTCACTAAGAAATCAGTGAGTTTACATCATTTCCACAAGCCCTTTACAAGCTTATTAGTGACCATGATTTTGAGAAGTTTAGCTCCTTGTGGAGCTGAACAATCCAACTCCTTGATCCTATGCCTCATTTCACACTTGCAGCTCAATTGACTAGGCTGCAAGTGGCTTAACTTGTCACCCATGTGTTTGAGTATGCTGGTCAATAAGTATATTCCTAGCAACTTTATAAGCCCTTGAAAAGCTTATTAGATGGAATTAGCTTGTGAGATTAGCTTCCTTTAAAAGCTTATCCACTAATTAACAAGTTTCAATTCTCAAATTTCCATTTGCAGCTCATTCACTAGGGCTGCATTAAGCTTTTTGATTGCCCCATTTGATGTATGTATTGGTTTACCCAGTATATGCAGTCACTTGGGAGGTTTTTCTCAAGCGGAATTCGTTATTCACGAATTTAAAAACATTTTCCATCAAATACCCCCATTTTAGCCAAATTTTGAAAAATTTTAAAATTTTTTTTTTCTCACTTAGAACGTAAATAAATGGTTATCAGTCCACCATGTCTAACCCACATAAGGATTGGCTAATCCAGGAGCAAACGGCTCTTGGTAAAGATATCTCAAATCCGTTTATGGCTTGCAATTTGCCCAAAATTGTATGGTAATCGACTCACCATATCTTTAATTAGTGAAGAGTTGACTAGCCCGCAAGATTATGGCTTGTGGTAAAGGCAGTGGAAAGTCCATAATTGGTAATCGACTCACCAAAGATAATAACTATGTTATATCTAAGAGTTGGCTAGTCCTGAGCAAACGGCTACAGGTAAAGACAAATCAAATCCGTTGACAGCTTGTGGTTTGCTAAAAATCACTTGGTTATCAGTGTACCAAAGTTCTTACTTGAACCTAAACACTTGGCTACTCCAGAAGTAATGGCTTTTGGTAAAGAGTTCAAATCCATTAAGTTTTTCATAAAAGATTGCTAGGGACTAGCAATAGTTTAGTGTGGGGGATTGATGAGTGTGCAAATACTCATCATTTTATTACCATTTGAACCCACAAAAACAGCCAAAAACACACAAATGACCACAAAATGTTACAAATTTCATTAAAATGTGTTTTTATGTGACTTATGAATAAAAAGACTAAAAACAAGTGAAAAACATGCAAAATATACCAACTTGTCACTTTTAGTCCCTGAAGTATCACATTTGGCAAAACTAGTCCCTGAACTTTCAAGAATTGTCAGAATTAGTCCCTAAAGGTTTTAAATGAATGAAAAGTCAACTTTAGTCCTTGGGAAGTCAAAAATGTTCACAAATAGTCCCTGGATAAAAGTTTTCACAAATTGGCAATTTCAACCCCTCAAGTTTCAAAAATGGCAAAAATAGTCCCTGGGTGTTCAAAACTTAGATTTTATCACAAAATACCCTTGTACTATTCATAAATTACAAATTGGAACATTTTGATAACTTTTGGGAATTTACATAATTAGTCCCTTAAAAATCCAAAATTACATAATAGGTCCTTAAAGTTTTAAAATGTTACAAAAATACAACTTTAGTCCTTATGTAATTATAATATGGCAACTTTGGTCCTTTTGAGAAGTTTGGAAAAGTCACAAGTTCAGTCCCTCAAGAAATCAGAATTTACATCTTTGGTCCTTGGGCTTTTACAAATTTACAAACCAAACCATATTACTTATATTACCCAAAAATCCAAACAAACCCAAAAACATAAAAACCCAGCCCAATAAACCCTTAGCCCATACCACCCCTTTTATATAAAACCGGGTCAAACCCACGTTTGACCTCCTTTTCCCTCTTCCCCTCTCCCACCAAAACCAGACCACCTATACCACCATTACACCTCCCCAGTTTCATCACCACTTGCTCACCAACTCTCCCAGCTGTCTCCACCACCTCACACCACCTCTACAAACACCCTGACACCCCTGAAAACCCTCACACGCAACCCCAGCTGGTGTTTAGATATTTTGGCGCCAAAAGTTATTTTGAAGGCTAGGATCATTTCTGCATATTTTAGCTTTATTTTACATTTCCTTATTTTTAGATATTTATTAAATAGTTAATAATAGTTTTTAAATCTTAATAAGTAATAATAATTGATTTAATAATCATGTAAATAGTTTTTCTTTTCTAATATTAATTTTAAGTCATATTAGACTTTTAGAAATTAAACTTGCAATTTTAGAAGGTTGTTTCCTATTTAATTGTATTTTTAATTTCTTTTTAATACATTTAATACCTTTTAATTTAAAGTAAATACATAAATAGTTATAATAATAATTTTAATTCACCAATAATTTTCTTATCTTTTTAGGATCACAAAAATATAATTTTCACATTTGTGGGAGTTATATTGATCACTTTTCACTTTTTATTTTGTACGTAGACGTTCGTTTAAACGTAAACGTACACGTTTTAGGTACTTAGGTTTTCTTAACTTTTTAATAATAAACTTTGTAAATATAAAGTAAATATTTTATTTTTATTTAATTTGCATTTAAGCCGCTAAGGCATGCAAATTCCCACTATAGTTAAATTCGTTGATTCGTTTTGTATGTTTATGTTTATTTAAACTTAAACGTACGTTTGTACATCCTTTTATATTTTAGGTTTCTGATTGTACGTTTATACTGATATAGCTGTGACAGAGCTATTACTATTCACATTCCTAGTGTTAGTCAATCAGATTCCTGTTTTCCTATATTCAATCACATCAACATTACACACGTTCATTGTATTCAGAACATCACACCTCATCAGGACATAATGACCCGAGGATATAATTTTATATTCCTTGGTAAACTTGCCTTCTTCTCCCGGGCCTGCATGCCCTTTGTTACGGTTGACCATTCACAAGTGGTTGACTTGTGTGATAAAAGCATGTGTGGTCTGGGAGGAATCACCTCTCCTTTCATCATCCCATTTTCTTTTGTGCTGGTGGTTTTTGTTATTGTTATTTGTTCGCATTTTGAGTTGTTCCATACTCCACCACTTGAGCCATAAGTTTTTGGGTGATACTAATAGCTGCATCCAGAGTTTGTGGCTTAGAGGATGACACGTCTCCCTTAATGCTTCATGGAAGACCCTTAAGAAAAGCTTCCAGTTCCTTTTCGAAATCCGGAACCATGCCGGGGCACAAAACTTTCAACTCTTGAAACCTTCTAATATAAGTTTTGATATCATACCCTTTTTCCACTAGATTGTAAACTCTGTTTCAAGCAATCTTACTTCACTACGGGGACAGAACTTATTGGTCGCCATTTTCTTGAATTCAGTCCATGTGGTTTCATAGGCTTTCTATCCCGATGGGCTAAGCATATGAGTTCCACCAGGAGTTAGCATATTCTATCATAGTACCCGCGGCATACTTGACCTTGCAGTCCTCTGAGCAGTTACTGNCTACTTGTCGAGGTGGTGGAAGCCCAGGTAGATCTTCGGGAAACACTTCCGGAAAATCGCGGACAACCGGTACATCTTCTAATCGTCTTTCAACTGATTCCTTCTCTGTCACTTGTGTTAGATACATTTGGCACCCTTGTTCTATGTACCTTTGGGCCTTGATACAAGATATGATTTTTAATTGGGACGCGTCTCTATCGCCTTTGACTGTTAGGGTTGTTTTGTTGTGTGGAATACGAACAACCTTTTCACTACAGACAATAACCGCATTTTGATCGGATAACCAGTCCATTCCGATAATGAAATCAAAAGTCCCAAGTTCAATTGGCATGAAGTCAATACTAAATGGGTAGTTCGCTAGATTTATGGTACAGCTTCTTAGAATAGTGTTGGTACTAACCAATTTTCCATCGGCTAATTCTACTTCATAACTATAGTTTAACTTAACCGGGTTAATATTTATCAACGCACTAAAACTAGTGGACACAAAGCTCTTGGCTGAACCCGAATCAAATAAAACCTTAGCATAGTGATTATTAAGTAGAAACGTACCCGTCACGACATTCGGGCCTTGTTGGTCTCCCATCACATACACTCGACCACGAGCATTCCCAGTCTGATCATTTCCCTTCTTCGGGCATTTGTTGTTGTAGTGCCCTTTTTCCTCACAGCCATAACAAGTTACAATTGGCTGTGTATTAGCACCAGAAGCAATAGCCTTACCCCTACAGTCTTTCGATCGATGACCAGTCTTTCCACAGTTTTGACATTTTACAGTGCATTGACTGATGTAGTGCAACTTGCAGCGATTACAGTAAGGATAGGGTCCAGCATACCCACCTCCCACAGTTGGGGCATCAGTCATTGCCCTTATATTCTCTTGCCTTCTATTCTGCTGATGATGATGGTCGTTTTGCGGCCCTGGGGGTTGTTGTTTCCTCTCCTTTCATCATCCCATTTTCTTTTGTGCTGGTGGTTGTTGTTATTGTTATTTGTTCGCATTTTGAGTTGTTCCATACTCCACCACTTGAGCCATAAGTTTTTGGGTGATACTAATAGCTGCATCCAGAGTTTGTGGCTTAGAGGATGCCACGTCTCCGTTAATGCTTCATGGAAGACCCTTAAGAAAAGCTTCCAGTTCCTTTTTGAAATCCGGAACCATGCCGGGGCACAAAACTTTCAGCTCTTGAAACCTTCTAATATAAGTTTTGATATCATACCCTTTTTTCGCTAGATTGTAAACTCTGTTTCAAGCAATCTTACTTCACTACGGGGACAGAACTTATTGGTCGCCATTTTCTTGAATTCAGTTCATGTGGTTTCATAGGCTTTTTCTATCCCAATGGGCTAAGCATATGAGTTCCACCAGGACTTAGCATATTCTATCATAGTACCCGCGGCATACTTGACCTTGCAGTCCTCTGAGCAGTTACTGAGTATGAACGTGTTCTCGATACTTTCAAACCAGCGGGTCAATGCAACTGTCCCTTCAGTCCCCTTGAATTTAATTGGATCACAACCTAGAAATTGCTTGTATGTACAACCACGTACTACAGTGCCAACTGCAGCCCCAGCGGCTCCAGCACCACCAGCGGCTCCAGCCTCGTTCGCCCTTGCAGCATAGTCCTCAGCTATAGAGTATAGTCACGGCTACGCTGTCAGCGACTAGCTTCCGATTAGCTGCGTTAGACATCTTCTTTGGTGGCATGATTCTATCACAACACAAGAAAATTTTGATGAGTATTCATACAATGACATAGATATAGTCTTGCATGAGTAAATTGAATATGAAAGATTTCACAACAATATAGAGTAGAATTTAAGAGAATATAACTTCATCATTTATTACAAAAGATTAATACATTGTTGGATTTTATTACAAAATTTGACGAAGTCTTTACATTCAACGATACTAGTTTTACTAACTGATAGTAATTTACAAGATAAAAGAACAACGACGAAATACAACAAGAGAACATAAAAGTACATAAACTACTGAGGGTCACGGGGTGATCCACATGGCTTGGGCGGTGGGGTCTCTCCATACACCCAGCTAACACATCAGTGGCCACATATGACCTCTCAGCAACATACCCCAATCGAATCATCTCCTCCCAATGAGCGTGAGTCCAACACCTTAGTTCATATAGATCTCTTTCAAGGCGCTCATTAGTCATACGGTCGAACATGCGAGACAACTTAACATCTTCTAATTGATGTTTCAACTTTTTATTCTCGTCTCTAGCACCCTCATCATCCCATTCTCGAAAATGTTTTCCCAACAAATCCACTTCACTCTTAGTCTCATCTTGTTGGTGTTCCACCACACTCAAATTAAAATCTAGTAAATTCATACGCTTATGCACAAGCCAATCCTAGATAGAGAACATTCCCCTTCTTGTTCTCTCACCATCATCTCTCTCCAACACTCTAACCTTTCCATAAAGAGAGTCAATATCTCTCCTCATGGCCCCGGGCACCAAATCCTCGAGCTCATAAGTGATAGGAGCAGAAGAGGATGATCCACCCCTTTCGTGGATACTTCTAGGAAATCTGCGTCTTACGAGTGGTTCCTGTGTAATGGTACCGACAGTAGCAATTTCCTCAGTTTCCGGCTCGGAATCGGAAGAAGTGTCCGATAAAGAAGGTGGTGGATAAGGCGAACCCGGTGCCTCATATGGATGAATCAGCTCAGGGTCATCAATCTCTTCATCTGAGCTCATATCTTGTAGTATCAATACATCGTCTTCTTCTTCTTGCCCATCTTCCATTGGCTCTATTGCTTCTTCTTCTTGTTGTTCTTCTTCTTCGTCTTCTAGATCGAAGTTTGGAAGAATGTGATTTGGTAATGGAGATAGATGTTCGGACGGTGCAAGCTTGGGTTGAGCCGGCTCGATTTCTGGGATATCTACCACGCGATCAGGAGGAAGTGGAAGTGCCATGACAAATCTGAAAAATCATATATATATAATTAGAACAAGAAATGAAATATATCATGAAAATAATATTTTGTGTAAGTAAGTGAGTAAATAGTGATGCTTCATGAACAAGCAAGATAATCGATAAATATTACATGTACAAATGATAATATTTATTGTGCGCATATGTATAACAACGGTGCAATCAAAGAGATGTGTATATAAATTTTGGATAAAGTTTATAATGCTCATGAATAGCTTAAAATACAACAAGGAGTTTTGTGCATAAAGTTTATATATAAGAAGTGATATTTTCGCGGATTATCGAACGAGTTAGGAAATAATTATAGTGCTTATAATTATTTTTAATATAGCATGATTAAGATATATATACGAGGGAGAAATAGGAAGCTCGGAAGTAGGCACACATGGATATCGGACAAGATGATGCAAGCTCATGATTTTTTTTTTAAAAAAATTATGATTATAATCTAGGTTTTTCAAACAAAAAGACCTAGTTCACTATAATTTGTGCTCTGGTACCAATCTATAACATCCCCATTTTAGGAACGCAGCGGAATACAACATGGGGTGTTATTTATCAGTCACATAGTACAAGTATAGTAAACAAATTCAAAACGAAGATGTTTTTAATAAAAGTTCACATTCGAAAGTTATCAAAGTCAAACAAGAGGTCCCAAAAGGTTAACATAGTTTAGAAGTACATAAGATAATAAAAGTTTTAGTCATTTATTAAGTGAAATTTTTTATTAAAGCATGAGCCATCTTGATGATATTCATTTCTTGCACCGCCCATTCAAGCTGAAGCCACATACGGACCTGAGATAAACATGCTAAAAAGTCAACTTAAAATTGAGTGAATTCATAAAGTTTAATAAGTAAAAAGTGAATACAAGCATAAAACATGTATTGACATTGCCATGTACGCAAGTCAGGAAATATAATTAGAGCATTGAGCTCATGACACCGAACGTTAACCAAAATGAAATAGTGCCCATAAGAAGGTAATCTATGCCATTTACCTTAATTCTCAATATTATGTGTCCATTCGACATGTACTCGAGTGAGCGCTACTCACCTGGACAGGGTATGTCAAACCCAAATAGATCTATTCACAATACTAGCATTTACCATGTACGNTGTGCATATATATAACAACTGTGCAATCAAAGAGATGTGTATATAAATTTTGGATAAAGTTTATAATGCTCATGAATAGCTTAAAATACAACAAGGAGTTTTGTGCATAAATTTTATATATAAGAAGTGATATTTTCGCGGATTATCGAACGAGTTAGGAAATAATTATAGTGCTTATAATTATTTTTAATATAGCATGATTAAGATATATATACGAGGGAGAAATAGGAAGCTCGGAAGTAGGCGTGCATGGATATCGGACAAGATGATGGAAGCTCATGATTTTTTTTTAAAAAAAATTATGATTATAATCTAGGTTTTTCAAACAAAAAGACCTAGTTCACTATAATTTGTGCTCTGGTACCAATCTATAACACCCCCATTTTAGGAACGCAGCGGAATATAACATGGGGTGTTATTTATCACTCACATAGTACAAGTATAGTAAACAAATTCAAAACGAAGATGTTTTTAATAAAAGTTCACATTCGAAAGTTATCAAAGTCAAACAAGAGGTCCCAAAAGGTTAACATAGTTTAGAAGTACATAAGATAATAAAAGTTTTAGTCATTTATTAAGTGAAATTTTTTATTAAAGCATGAGCCATCTTGATGATATTCATTTCTTGCACCGCCCATCCAAGCTGAAGCCACTTACGGACCTGAGATAAACATGCTAAAAAGTCAACATAAAGTTGAGTGAATTCATAAAGTTTAATAAGTAAAAAGTGAATACAAGCATAAAACATGTATTGACATTGCCATGTACGCAAGTCAGGAAATATAATTATAGCATTGAGCTCATGACACCGAACGTTAACCAAAATGAAATAGTGCCCATAAGAAGGTAATCTATGCCATTTACCTTAATTCTCAATATTATGTGTCCATTCGACATGTACTCGAGTGAGCGCTACTCACCTGGACAGGGTATCTCAAACCCAAATAGATCTATTTACAATACTAGCGTTTACCATGTACATAATTAACGGTTCATGAAATTAGGGACTTTTAAGGCAAGAAGTACTCAATGTCTATAGTTCACGTAATCGGGTCAAGCATACCAAAATAACTTGTATTCAGTTTATAAAACTAGCATGTATCCCCCTCGCGAGGTTTATAAAACATTTAAATGAGTAAAGGCGAGGCTATAAACTCACCGTGAGCAAAGAGATTAGCAAAGAACAAGTAAGTGAGGAATAAGCCGCGAAAGTTCTATGAGCAACCTAAATATATACATATACGCGCGTCTTAGTTTAAAATAATTATTGATGCAATATGGCTATATATTATATAAATTATGATCTTAATTATGTTTGGTACATAATTTCTAAATAATTATCAAGATTTCAATTTGGTCCAATTATATAAAATGTTAACATTTTTATACTTTTTTTAATATCGAAGCTGTTAGAATTTTATAACTTGTTCATCTTAGAAAATTTATTACTCTTAAACCGTAAGTCGAAAAATTAAGTTCTTTATATCCCCGGAAAGGTATTCATCTGTACTAACAAGTTTTGTGGGTCCTATTAAGTCAAAAATTATCTAACAGTAGTAAAATTATTAGTTTACCATTACTACTCAGTTCTGAAAATATTAACATCACAACAGTCCCACGAGAAATGCGATAGCTAGAGTTCTACAAGTCCAATCAATCCCATTCTTGCGGCCACGTTTAAGTTAAGATGTTATCTAAAACTTTTATGTTTTGTGTAATAGTGGGTTATTCATAAAAAAATGACTTTTATAGGATTCAAATCTGTTAGTCAGAATATGACATGTTTCACGAAAACATTTTTAGTTTAATCATCGGGTGTCTTCTCGGGATGCACCACCCGGGAAAATGACCACAAGACATAAAACTACAACTAAATATTTTTAGTTTTGGTCCAAAATCTACTGATTAATACATTTTATTCCATCTTTGCCCCTGGTCATAAATTTCTGTTGCATGTCTAGTCCTTTAGGGATTTTATAGTGATCTAACCTATGTACCAAGCCTAACCAAGCATGATAACATATATAATATACAAATACATCAAAATGTAATACTTTTACAGAAATGAAAATAAAAATAAAGTGAAAAGTGAGTGTTGAGTTTCCTTACAAAAGTGATGAACAAGAAAATTACAAGAGAAAAGAACTTTTAGCCACCAATCAAGAAAACCCTTGTGAACTTTGAGAGAAGAACTTTTATATGACCATGGAGAACTCTAATTTACAGCTATGAATGAGTCTTGAAGGGTCACCAAACTCTTGAAAAGAAGAAGTTTTGAAGGAGAAAATAATAAGAGAACGTATGAACAAAGAGCTTCCAAAATCACCAACAAGAAACCCTTGTAAACTCTCGCAAGAAAAACTCTTAAAAACCTTTGGAGAACTCGAAATCACAGCAACAAAACCATCTTGAAAGTCTTTAGAAAATCACCAAGCTTTTGAAGAGAAGACTTGAAGAGGAAAAAGAACCAAGAATAGACTAGCACCAAAAGATCTTCAATCTTGTACTAATTCTTTAACAAGAAAAACAAAACACCAAGGGTGTTTTGTCTTTGCTATCTCACGGCAACAAGAGGAGAAGAAACAAGAGAGGAAAATTTTTGAGTGGTTTGCATGTAAGAAATGATGAGTTAGTGGTTTTTGTTAAATGGTTTCTAGGTAGATATAGAGATTGAGCCAAAAACAAGACATGTGTCTAAGTTGTATCATCAAGACACACAAGTGTCTTGATGACCTATATATGGCCGGCCACATGGGGAGGGAAGGGGGGTTTAGTGGAGCATTTTTGTTAGTAGTTTGATTTATTAAGTGTATTATGTAGTGTAGATTGCTCCCGGATATTAAAACGTAGGGTTTTTAAGACGCGTAACGTAATATTTGGTAAAAATAAAATGTAAAACTTTCAAAATTATTATAACTTGTTTTCACAATGTATTTTAGAAGTATAGATGAGTGGTGAGTCCGTCGGAGGATTTAGATGTGGTTAAAACGTAAAAACGTGAATTTAAATCGCATAAAACGTAAAAGGCGCAAGGTTTACGTAGAAATGGAAAAAGTGAATTATGACTTTAAAATTAGGATTGTAAGGAAACAACGGTGCATAGAAAGTGTAGACTGGAGATAGTATAGTCACGGTTGAATGAATTGAACGTACACGGATAACTTCCGACGAAGTTAATTATTTAAAATGGAATAGTTAAATAATAAATGATAATAATTAATGACATGAAATTACACGAAATGTCACAGCAAACCATAGCTTAAGTATTTTCATTTGTCATTTTTCTTTAATAGTATTTTCCTACTTTATATTTTAATCATTAAATACACGAGTACAAGCCATAGACCAAAATATAAATTGCGTGGTTGTGATGTAGCGGTAAAGTTAATATTTTTTGTTAATACAAATAATGTCAAAAACGTCATTTGCATTATTCAGTCTCTATACGTTTTGATAATCAAAAAATGTAAAAATACGTTACGTAAAACTACGCTTAATAAGTTTTTGATCGAGAAAACTCGTTTCGATAATGTCTCGNGGGGGGGGTTTAGTGGAGCATTTTTGTTAGTAGTTTGATTTATTAAGTGTATTATGTAGTGTAGACTGCTCCCGGAACGTAGGGTTTTTAAGACGCGTAACGTAATATTTGGTAAAAATAAAATGTAAAACTTTCAAAATTATTAAAACTTGTTTTCACAATGTATTTTAGAAGTATAGATGAGTGGTGAGTCCGTCGGAGGATTTAGATGTGGTTAATGTGAATTTAAATCGCATAAAACGTAAAAGGCGCAAGGTTTACGTAGAAATGGAAAAAGTGAATTATGACTTTAAAATTAGGATTGTAAGGAAAAAACAGTGCATAGAAAGTGTAGACTGGAGATAGTATAGTCACGGTTGAATGAATTGAACGTACACGGATAACTTCCGACGAAGTTAATTATTTAAAATAGAATAGTTAAATAATAAAAGATTGTAATTAATGACATGAAATTACACGAAATGTCACAGCAAACCATAGCTTAAGTATTTTCATTTGTCATTTTTCTTTAATAGTATTTTCCTACTTTATATTTTAATCAATAATGACACGAGTACAAGCCATAGACCAAAATATAAATTGCGTGTTGTGATGTAGCGGTAAAGTTAATATTTTTTGTTAATACAAATAATGTCAAAAACGTCATTTGCATTATTCAGTCTCTATACGTTTTGATAATCAAAAATGTAAAAATACGTTACGTAAAACTACGCTTAATAAGTTTTTGATCGAGAAAACTCATTTCGATAACGTCTCGACTACAACATCACTGAAGGTATGAACAAGCACTATACCAATTTATTTAAGTGATCAAAGAAAATTTTTTCTTAAAACCTCACATTTTTGTGTGACAAAACATTTTTACAAAAGTATTTTTGTAATTATAAAGAAATATTTTAATAAGAAAATATATTTGAATTTCAAATTCTCTAACAACTAGTTTTCCCACCCAAAATCAGATAAATTTTCACTAGATAAACTTTCACCACACCAGGACAAAAATGAGAGCGTGTGTCGGGACGGTCCCGTAAATATGGCGACGGTTCCTTATATATACGGGACCGTCCAAGGTTTAAGGGACCGTCCCCGCTCCTCCTAGTGCCTATAAATACTGCACTATTCCTTCAAAAAAATCAATCCCTCTTGGCACAAAAACTTTCTGTTCTTTCTTTCTTCTTCTTTGATCACTATAACGTATTGATATGTGTTTATAAGTGATCCCGTTATCCTCTACATCAAAGTGCAGGAGAAGAATGCTCGTATTCGTCAAGAAACGAAGTGTTATAGATTAGTCATCACACACGCGTAACTAGTGTCACGATTCTCTTCTTCCTCCAAACTCTCTCATTTGTATATATTGTATATTAGTGTATCCGACTTGTGTGTGAGCCGAGATTAGGTGTTTTAGTGTAGATTAGGACTTGGTGTGAGTCCTTGTATTGGTGTGTGAAGACTAGGACTTAGTGTGAGTCCGTGTATTGGTGTGGACTAGGTGAAAGTCCGTGAAGTGAAGCGTGAAGACTTGGACCGTGTGAAAGTTCAAGTGGACGGTGTGTACGTCCGTGTGAAGAGGATTGTGTATCATGCAAGTAGACAAGGTGTATATCAGTGTAGCGCCACGTGTCGGTGTGTAGATTGGTTCTAGCTAGGATTAGAACTCGACATTCCGCTTAGTGTCGTAAATTAGTGAAAGCGTTGGTGTATGGTTTACTCCGCCTGAAGGGAGTGTGTCAACATAGTGATTGCGAACTCTCGAGTGTGATACTCGAGGAGTGGAGTAGGGCGAAGAGTGAGCTTCGTGCCGAACCACTATAAATCTTCGTGTCTCGGTTTGGTTGTTTTCTTCCTTTATCTCTTGTCTTTACTTTGTTTACTTTATGCATTATTATTATGTTCATATACATTCGATAAATATCACATAACTACGAATCAGACGTTTTTCAAAAAGAAACAAAAAGGAATCAAAAGTTTTAAAACGTAATTGTAAACAGTGAAAGGTATATATTCTAGAGAAATAAAGAAACTAGAGAGAATTTCTCTATTTCATTAACAATCAACAACTCTCAAATGAGAGGTTACATGCTTATATAGTCTTACATGACATAGACATAAGGAAGTGTGTCGTGTTTACATATCTTACTAATTCAACATTAACGTCAATACCCCGCATCTCCACCACTTGATAGGATCGTGTTTTAGGGTGATTATGTGATTTGGAAGGTCGGGGATGATGGAAGTATATTATAGCCATAGTTAGAGAGAGAGAGAGAGAGAGAGAGAGAGAGAGAGAGAGTAGAGAGAGAAAGGAAAACTATATGTTTATTGAATAATAAAAAGTAAAGTTACACCCTAAGTCTCACCCCTCCATGGAAGTATGGAGGGGTATATATAGCCTCACACAGCTTAACTATTACAATATTACATATCTAGTCCATGTGTTTCGGCTTAACGCAAAAGGGTTCGTTCCTATACCGTAATGAGTTCCCGCCTTAAAACATGTAAGTTCAATATTTTACGATAATTTATTTAACAATTATAAAGTATTTTGTGATTATTTGCTTATACTTTTATTGTTAATATGCTCTATCCTTAATTTTTCTTATCACTCGTGGATTATAAAATTTAAATGATTTTAAGAAGAAGTATGTATGCTTGCTTACTTGTACAATAATAATTTTTCGTATACTTGTTTTATCAAAATAATTATATACCCAATATAATTAAGACAATGCCATCCAAGTAGTAAATCACTTGCAATTATTCTTTACTCTAGGGCAATCCTAGGCGAATCCAATGTATGATAATCATATGATCAGACCTGAGATCAGTTATTACAGATTTCTATTGAACGTATTAAATCGAGTATGGTTGGTCAGACCTTCGACCCGTGGCATACGACGAGGTGAAAAATGCTTACTTGACACTATTATTATTGAAAATTATGTCTTGGGCCTCATTTGGCTAAGAATTGTACATGATGCAATTATCACTCGTTGATTACATTTTAAATTTACCATTTCTAGTAGATCAACTACATTAATGGTGAAATTTCAAGTTGGATCTTATGTCTTTTGAAAAATTAATTGTTTATTTATATAGACATAGGTAGTTAATTTTTAAGGGATTATTTATCGAAAATACTAGTATTTTGAACTTTGGTTGTTTTTGTAGATGGCTTTAGCCCAAAACATGAACACACCGACTATGAGGTCGATACTTGAAAAAGAGAAGCTTATTGGTCCAAACTTTGCTAGCTGACATCGCAACCTGAGAATTGCTTTTAGGTATGAGAATAAGCTACAACATTTGGAATAGTCTATGCCAGTCACTCCTGATCAAGCAATTTTAACCTACTTTTAGGTATGAGAATTGCTTTTAGCGTTGAGCATTGTGATTTTACACGTTATGGACTCCTTTAATCTTTTAT
Source organism: Artemisia annua (assembly GCA_014162995.1). NCBI lineage: Eukaryota > Viridiplantae > Streptophyta > Magnoliopsida > Asterales > Asteraceae > Artemisia > Artemisia annua. The sequence goes on along the minus strand of LBNU01027931.1, from coordinate 78,953 downwards.
GATAGTAATCTCAATGATTTTAGCGTGTTGATATAGAACAATATTCTAATAAATCGGTCGATACGAGTTGTATTATAATTCAAACAGTTGATGTATCTAGAGTTGAATTTGATGCTGAGGGCTAAGAGGGTTAGTCACTCTCTTATTTAGAGGGGACGGGATAGGGCTTGCTTGTCTTTCTCTCACACCTCTCTGTCAGAATCCAGGCTAGAAGTCGTCCACACACGCAATTCCTCTCCCTACGGGATAGCTTGTTTTATTCCGCGGCTCCAGAGGCGCTGCCGCAGGCGCCAGCACCGACAAAAAGAGCGCAATTCCTCTCCCACCCCGCTCCCGATCAAAAAGATCGCAACAAAAGTGGAGCATACGGCGATGCCGCCCGTTTTCGTTTCTTGGGAGTCCTCGGCAGAGGGCTTTGTTCAGGATTTAGCCCGAACTATTCGGCAAATTCTCGAGAGAGTCGCCTTTGGGAGCGTTCGCCGGTAACCATCAGGACAACATAAAAAGGAAGGAGTGAGGCTGTCTGAATCTAATCCATAAACCCGGAAACGAAACTAAGTTCGTTCCCTTTCGTCACACCTATGTCGTTTTTGGGTACAGGTACCCTTTTGTTGAAGGATGTTCGAGCTTTTCCTAGGAGTATGGCATTGGTTACTTCAGCGCCGTAGCGCCTGGTACTCGAACATTGGCTCGAGGCATTTTCTCTACCCTTTCTTACCCTGAAAAAACAGGGTCACCTTACGTCCTTGAACCGATAACCATCTTTAAGCCTTTAGCTAAGAGAAGGAGAAATGCTATAAGTCAAAGTCAACTTCATTCACCACTAAGTTCTTTCAGAACTGCTCCGTGGGCTTCCCTGAAAACCAAGATGTGGAATAGCGCATTGAATGAATTATTTATACAGATAATTGAATGTACTTAATGATGGGTTTATTACTTGATATTCCTTCAACATGTTGTTATTAAGCTAATGGAGTTTTATGTTCATTTATAAGGAGTTGTTATATAGACGACTAGTCAAAAGTTCAATATAGATCTCATAGCTTGTCTATAAAAAAATAACTTTCACCATTTTTGTAAAAATTAAATATCTTGCAAACCGTTAATCGGTACGCGAAAAAATCATACCATCACGACGAGAATTAAATTATCTTTCTATAGATATGCAATTCTATATACTTTCGACGAATTTTTTTTTCCAAAAAATTCTGCCCAAAAAAATCACATGTGATTTGTAAAAATTTACATGTGATTTTTCTGGGCGGAATTTTTGAAAAAAATAAATAATAATAATTTAAAAAATGGTTCGAAAGTATATAGAAGTGCATATCTATAGAAAGATAATTTGATTCTCGTCTTGATGGTGTATTTTTTGTAGCTTGAAGATTTACCGTTTGCAAGCTATGTTGTTTTTTTTTTTAAATGAAAGTGGGTTTTTATTAATTTTTATAAAAATGATGGCTAATATTGATTTATTAGATTTATGACAAATATTAGATCTATATTGATCTCAATTCTAGACGACCAACTACTACTAAACTAATTTGATGTAAAGTACATCTATTTTGGAAACAATTTATTTTGGAAAGTACATTTAAGATCACAAGGGGATGTGTTACTGTTTATGAGTTAGAAATTAATGTAGATCCAAAATTGTTTAAAGATCAAGTGAATCAAATCTATCTCCTCCAATTTTTTATCAAAAAATTATAAAAAACCACTTTCCACATATTTTTAAAAATAAATATCTTGCAAACGGTAAATTGTCAAGCGATAAAAAATACACCATTACGACGAATATTTTTTGATCTTTCAGTAGACGGGCACTTCGATATACTTTCGACTCACTTTTGTTTTAGTATTAAAATTTGCGTATGAAAAAATCACATGTGATTTATATGTTTGACATCATGTGTAGTAATCACATGTGATTTCATAAAATCACATTTGATTTCATAAAATCACATGTGATTATAAAATAAAAAATCACATGTGATTTTTTCAGACATAACTGCAAAGAAAAATTGAAAAAAAAGTTCGTCGAAAGTATATAGAAGTGCCTCTCTGAAGATGATTTAATTCTTGTTGTGATAGTATAATTATTTTCGCTTAACGATTTGCCGTTTGCAAGATATGCTATTTTCATAATAATAATTAAAAAAAATGAATAGTGGATTATTTTTAATTTTGATTAAAAAATAGATGGTCATGATCAGTTCATTGCCTCTTTAGATAATTAAGAGTCTACATTGAACTTTACTCTGTTGTTTTTTATCTAGCAACCCACGAAATTTGAGGGTTTATAAGCTAGTTATCGTTATATTGGTGTTACATTACCTTTCTATAATGCATCGTCACCATTCTTATTCGTGTTTAGTTTCATCGCTTGTTTTATCATCAACACATACCACATAAACATACTCTTTAAAGAATATCAGACGAAGTTTGGCATAACCATGCTGATTTTCTATCATTGTGACGTTGCCCAAGGGAGGGGTGTGGGGGGACATCGGCTGCCACATCACTTACGCAAGCCTCAAATCTTTTCTCTTTTCAATAACCATGATTTTTGACTATTTTGCCAACTGATCCGTCGGGTTTAAGCTCACCATTACACAAACGTAAATCGGATAAAGATCCTTGAGAAGATTGGCATGCGCATTTTAAGGTTGGTTGCGCCAAATATTATTCAAACTAGAGATCTTAGTGATGATAGTCACAAGCTTAATACTAGCAAATGAATTTGGTACGTCGTTTTTATCACAAATATGAGTAAATTATAGAGCTCATCTCAGTGGTTTGGCCAAACTGGAGGCGCGGTCCTTGCCTTGAAATTGCAGCGACCTTCCCTAAGGGGAACTTTGTGATAGGGAAACTTTAGGTTGCATATGAGTCTCTGGCTGAAGTTAAATGACTAAAATACCTTTCGTCTTTATAAAAAACAAAGCGGCCATCTCCAAAAACATTTTCAACAATAAATCACCACCATCAACTCTAACAATAAACGAAAACCGGCCATCTTCAACAAAGTGACATATTAACACTTTATCTAAGAAAAATTGCAAACGGCAAGATGGTTGCTGCAGCAGACTCATCTAGTGGTTAAACATGGTAAGGAAACAAATCCCAGCTCTTCATTGATGGTTCAAGCAGGAATTAAAGCCTAAATCAAAGAAGTAAATAGAAAACATCATGCTATTCAGTATGGAACTTATCATATACTAGATATTAATGATGCGGGCAGATAGTTGTTTGAGCCCCAAGAGAAAAAAAAAAAAAAAAAAAAAAAAAAAAAAAAAAAAAAAAAAAAAAAAAAAAAAAAAAAAAAAAAAAAAAAAAAAAAAAAAAAAAAAAAAAAAAAAAAAAAAAAAAAAAAAAAAAAAAAAAAAAAAAAAAAAAAAAAAAAAAAAAAAAAAAAAAAAAAAAAAAAAAAAAAAAAAACAAAAACAAAAACAAAAACAAACAAACAAACAAACAAACAAAACAAACAAACAAAAAAAAAACGGAGTAGGTAACAAGCTGTGCTTGTCTGACTTGTAAATTTGTAGTACATAATATACCTCAGAAGTGTCAGCAACTGCTTCCACATGTCTATTCACGCAACATAAAATGAACATGAAAAAGACAGGTATCAGATGCGTCTAATCATGAACATTGCATAAGTCACACCTGACATCATCCTAATTAGAAGACTGCACGATTTGCACCTGAAACTAACATCTTGTGGGCATATTCATATAAAATGTACCGACATAAAACAGAACATGGACTTGGAATGGGGGAGGGAGATTTACTAAATCTAGTCTTTTTTCTGTAGATGAACAACATCACACATTATAAGTAACGCCTTTACTGAGTTCACCTTGAATTCTTGTGTGGATGTAAACTGGAAGATGATCTTTCATCCCTCACAATGCTGCAAGAACTATTCCTATAATAACATATTCGCTGAAAGCTGAACAGAAAAAATGTGGAAAGAAAAAGTACCAAAAAAGAGTAAAGTAAAAGAACATCTAGTGGTTATAGAAGTTCATGTTTGTTTTGAGATGCTTAAACTTCACAATTCTTGCTCTAATATGAAACTGTGATACCTTTCAGGAGATAATAATAACTGGGGATTTATAAATGGAAAGAAAAATATACCAATAATATGACGAGGGTAAAAAGAAAAGGGAGTGAAAACTTAAGATAACAAGAATCAATCCGAAGAAATTTATCCAGATATTGTATTTCCTAAAGTTGCAACATATTACGTCACAGCTATTAGATACTGTAAAAGACTTATGTATTTCCCTTATACAGGATCACTAGTTATGGCAAGTATCGAACTCAAAGCCAGTGTCTGAGCCAACACCTAAGTGCAAATGCATTAGCATATTCCCATGGAAACCAATCTCAAGGACCGGCCATCAGCTCGGCAGTTCATGTTATATCACACATTCTCATCCAGCTACTCAGGAAATTCACAGCTGTTAGTGATATATATGATGAAAAAACTTACATTTTACATGTGCATTGACCACAAGTGAAATCAATGGGGAAAAAAAAAAAAAAAAAGAGGCAATATTAGCATTAAAATGCTTTAGTACAAACGGGCAACTAGGCTTACTGATGCAGATGCAAAGTCAAACCAATCAAACATGCAAATTGTTGTAGTTTGATGCTTCTTCTCTTTGTGTTAGATACAAACAGTGTATGGGTGTGTTATCAACTACAGGGTTAATTCTTCATTCATTTCCAGATTCATCACAAGTTACAGTTATCTATAAACTTTAGCCTTCACTCTGAAGTCTCTGAACCAGATATGCAATCAGGCATTAACGCCATCTGTTTCATGTTCATGTGAGTTTCATGAAGGCTTTGACTATGGTAGGGAACATCCCTAGATAAGCTAGTCAATAATGTGTATGCATCTACACAAGCAAAACATTTCCTCCGCGGATATACTATGCATACAGTATAAAATGAGCAGCGCAGGACAGCTAAATCTTCTCTAACTTTAATGATCACAATTTCAACTATAAACTTAAATAAGAAAATATGTATCAACTTACATTGCCATCGTCTCTTTCTTTTGCCCTTGATCTAGAAAAATCTATATACAAATCATGAGCACTAAACGGGAAAATTAAGTCGTGGTTTGCTATATTGTGACTGGTAAGATATCCATATATGATCATGTTCCATAACTCAGTTAATAGATATTGTTGATATTATCGATCAATAACCTGTTCTAGTGCGGAATAAAGACGGATCTCGAAGACGAACTCACACAAGCAGTTTATAAATGTCGACAGAAAAGAAGAAACCTTGCACAAAGATAATAACCCTAACCGAAAGATTACGATTAGTATTGAAAGAACGAACGTACATTAACCCTCACCCCCTCATCTCTATTTATAGGAATCTAGTCGGCTGATACAAAGAAAAGGAAAGAAACGTTGGACTTGGCTTGGTACTTAAGCAAATCCAACCGACACATTAACACTTCCTAATCCTAACATACTTGGCTAATAAAAGTTTAAACGTAACACTAAGACCCCTAGACTTATTAATAAGCTAATATGAAGACTAAAATCATAACAGATAATATGTTCAGGACAAAAGATATGCATCACAGAAAAGAAGATACATGAGTAAGTAGTGTCATCTCATAACACCCATAGACACACGTATGATTCCAAAGTGAGTAGTTCTGCATCATGTGATTTGCGTGCCAGGCAAAAATCTAGATTTAGATAGAAGAAAGTTACAGGAGCTCTTTAGTGCAAAAATTAAGGAAGAAGATTCGAATTACAATATTGAAGACAGAATTGTACCAGAGAACATTTGGATTTTAAAACCCGAAAAAGGACAATGACCAGATTACAGAAAGTAAAAATCAAATGATACGTTAGTCAGTTCCAATTACACGGAAACTCTGAGAAGTAGAATATTTACAAGGCATGGTAGCCCACGAGATCCGCGATAACCTACATGGTCAAAAAAGCAATAACTTCTTAACAGAAAATCAGAGTTGGCATACCTAAAAAATACCGGATAGCCAATGACCATCGCATCTTGCAGAACTGATAATCTGTTAACAAGCGAGAAAGGAAAAGAAAGCAACAACAGGACAATATAATTGTCTTTTATCTGTCTATATAGCATTCGTGTAGATTCACATATTTATGTGTTATTGATACTTGGGTTGAAACATATATCCAAAATATCGAAGAACTTAGAAAGTTGGAAATGCTTATGCAAAATGTTACGTGAAATTCCACTGCATAATAAGCAGAATTATAACAAAACGCTACCGGATCAAGCAGAATTATAACAAAACGCTACCGGATCGAGCATCAGCTCTCTTCGTATACTTGGAAGGACAGTGGTGATTACACAACAGTTTTGATTTCTAGAAACATGCCAAAGGCTCAGAAACAGTAAGGGCAAAACTGCAAATAGATGAAGATATAAGGATAAAGATGAATTTGAATACTCCCGACAAATATGAACAGTCGTAAATTAATAAAGCAAAAGGCCAATGATATCAGGATGATTGAACATTCAAAAGTTGCACAATATTGTAATGCCTTCCTCTAGATCGTGATGGAAACACAACATAACTAAACATGGAAATTCTTTATGTATGATACTATGATAACTTGCCAATCATGGAAAGGCATCCACCAACGAACGTAATAAAACATAAACGGTAACCTAGATTAGAGATTCTGAAAATACCAACAAACAACGGACCTAACCACCATGCAATAGATATCAACTGCAAAAGAAAGTCCAACCACTGCCTTTAACTCCATATAACTATTAGATTTTTTACATATATGAAGCAGGTAGAGCCAAATATTGAAAATGCAAAATTTCCAACTCTCTTACGACATTGAAGAGGCTGAAAACACATTTTGCAGCCAGATATACATCACAACTGACTGTCGATAACATTAACAAAAAAGCTACCTGGCTGCACTACATCATTCATAATCTGGAAGTCTAAGACAACTGCTAAAACTACACCTACAACAAAAGAAAAGTCTTTACCTCGTCACTAAGCAGCCTCGACTGCTTCATCATTCCCAACTTCTAGTATCGGCAAGTTATCAAGGAACTCATCAAGTCCTTCAAAAAAGCCATTACCTTCAATGATGTCTTCCTCTCCCAGCCCATGCCCATGGGTTCCACCAGCCACACGTCGAGCGCCCTCTTCCCCTTCATTATTATTGAATTCCACATTCAAATCCAACTTATTCAAACCTTTTGCAAACCGACCCGATTGTCTTCTTGGATTACTGGGCCCGGTAGGCGCCCCCACATCATTTTGCACCGGAATACTATTTTCCACATTCTTACCATTTCTTCCCATTACCACATTTGCTTTCATCATATCCCTCTTCGTCCTTTTAGCTTTCTTTTTCTTAGCAGTACCCCACTCAACATCAGACTCATCACTAGATTCAGTTTCAGATATTCCCTCAAAGATATCATCAGTAACATCATCAATGTAGATAGTTTTGTCAAAAAGTTTCCTTCGCTCAATCGCATTAAAATGCTCCTTAACTTGACTCGACACATCATTCAATGTCGAAACAGGTTTCCAATCCACTTCCGCATCCTTACCACTATCTTTCTCCAAATGTGACATCGAAACCCCTACCGGAAAGTACCCCCAACAACAAAAATACGATTCCTTCCCTTCAATTATCGGCGGGCAAGGAACTGAAACAGCCTGAGACGCCCTTTTACAATTATCACAACGGAGAACACAATCCACATAAACGCTAGGATATTCAAACATATGTAAACAGTAAGGACACGCAGTCCAAAAAGTAGGCGATCCATCCACATTTTCAGTAGCTCCCTCGGTTCCAACAGATCCATCCACATTTTCAGCAGGACCCTCGGTTTGCATTTCTTCCTCATTCACACCATCATTAGTATTAAACTCATCAGCATTTTGTTCTAGCGGCTCTGAATCGGGTTGTGGCTGGGGTAGCGGTTGTTGTTGCCAAAACACTTGTGGCTCTTGCTGCGGCACGGGCTGAGACTCTGGTGGCGGCGGTATATATGTAAACTGAAACGGTTGCACATTCGGCTGAAACATTTGTTCCTGAACACGAACATGTTGTTGTTCAGATACACCTCTACCTAACCCAACCACATTCGAATCAACAGGAACATGTTCATTAACAACTCCACCTAACCCAACCGAATCCGAATTCACACTCGTACTCACATTCACATTCGAATTCGAAGAATTCGAATTAAACAGAAAATTATGCTGTTGCAACTGCCTCTGCAACCTAGCTTGAAACGAATAATTAGGTTCGGCTAATTCATGTTCATTACTATTAGCGAAAAAATTAAACTGTTGTTGATGGTGAAAATGCTGCTGCTGCTGCGGATAATGCTCCTGCTGTTGTTGCTGCTGTTGTTGATTATTAAACCCTAAACTACTTATATCCTGATGCTGATGTGGCAAATAATGATTAAGTTCAGAATCATAAATAGACTTACGCATAGGGTTAGAAAGCACAGCCCAAGCATCATTAAGCAGCTCAAACGCTTGTTCCGAATACGGAAACCGGTTCTCGTTCGGGTTTAGAAGCATTCCAAGGCGTTGGTACTGGTTGGTGATATGCTGACCATCTTGACTAAACTGATTGACTTGAAGTACAGCGTAATAGTCAGGTTGTTGTTGTTGGTTTTGTTTTTGTGCTGAAATAAGAGTGGCTATGATTGCTAGGATTTGATCGGCGGGTTGGAATGACGGGTCGGATTCTTTGGCTTTGATAGCGAATGATTTTGACCCGACGAAATCGTGTGCCAGGAGAAGCTTCTCCGCGACACCGACCCATCGTTGGGCTTCTGCTCGAGCGATGAAGTTGTGTGGGTCCATTTGTTTGTGTGTTTTTTTTTTTAGTACTAAAAAGTGGAGGTGAGTACAGTGGTCATGTTTTGGGGTTGAAAAGGTAGAGCAGGTATTTTTTTTTGTGTTTTTGACGGAAAAGGACGGGGGTTTTTATAGGAGGGGGAGTTTAGGTGGGAGGGTAAAACTGTAAAAGTGTACTTTTGGGAGTGTGGAGATGGGATCCAGTGTATCACATGTTTGATTAGTTGACACCTATGTATGGTTTTTCATGCTTACTTGGCTAAGGTTTGACTTTTGACTACAAAAATTCTAAAAATGACACAACAAAGTTAATAGTATCATGGTGAATCATTGTAGATTTATGTAATTACTAAAATCAGCTGATCTCCCAAGATTATCTACAATGTATTAAGTCTTTAAATGCTCGATACATTTAATGCATTTAATAACCAAAACTAACCAACTACAAAGTTATTAGTAGTATCTTGGTGAATCATTCTAGATTTATCTAATTACCAAAATTAGCTAATCTCATGATCTACAATGTATCAAGTCTTTAAAGACTTGATACATTTAATGCATTTGTTAATCTATACTATAATTAATAACCAAGATTTTGAAGAAATGACTTAAAGTTTATCCAACTTTTGTAAAAACCTTTGAATGCAATGCAGAAAATCTTTCAAAAAGCTTTTTAAAATAGTAAAAAGCTATTGTTTGTTTTCGCATGTTTGATTCGGACAATTTATTTAAGAGAATTGTAATACGTCAAATGAATTGTAATTTGAAGAATTATAATGTCTAAATGAATTGTAATATTATGTTGTTTGATTTGCAACATGATTGTAATGGAATTCATTCCAAATACATCCAGTGAAGAAATTCATATTGTATGAAAAATTGATCGAGAAGTTTTAAATTATATTGTAATTCAAGATTTTTACAATTATAATTATCAGTATTTATAAATTATTATTATTATTATTATTATTATTATTATTATTATTATTATTATTATTATTATTATTATTATTATTATTATTATTATTATTAATTGATTCAGATATTTTTAACAAAAATAATATAAAAATAAAAAATATTTTTTTTTTGTGTTTTTGACGGAAAAGGACTGGGGTTTTTATAGGAGGGGGAGTTTAGGTGGGAGGGTAAAACTGTAAAAGTGTACTTTTGGGAGTGTGGAGATGGGATCCAGTGTATCACATGTTTGATTAGTTGACACCTATGTATGGTTTTTCATGCTTACTTGGCTAAGGTTTGACTTTTGACTACAAAAATTCTAAAAATGACACAACAAAGTTAATAGTATCATGGTGAATCATTCTAGATTTATGTAATTACTAAAATCAGCTGATCTCCCAAGATTATCTACAATGTATTAAGTCTTTAAATGCTCGATATATTTAATGCATTTAATAACCAAAACTAAGCAACTACAAAGTTATTAGTAGTATCTTGGTGAATCATTCTAGATTTATCTAATTACCAAAATTAACTAATCTCATGATATCATCTACAATGTATCAAGTCTTTAAGGACTTGATACATTTAATGCATTTGTTAATCTATACTATAATTAATAACCAAGATTTTGAAGAAATGACTTAAAGTTTATCCAACTTTTATAAAAAGCTTTGAATGCAATGCAAAAAATCTTTAAAAAGCTTTTTAAAATAGTAAAAAGCTATTGTTTGCTTTCGCATGTTTGATTCGGACAATCTATATAAGAGAATTGTAATACATCAAATGAATTGTAATTTGAAGAATTATAATGTCTAAATGAATTGTAATATTATGTTGTTTGATTTGCAACATAATTGTAATGGAATTCATTCCAAATACATCCAGTGAAGAAATTCATATTGTATAAAAAATTAAACGAGAAGTTTTAAATTATATTGTAATTCAAGATTTTTACAATTATAATTATCAGTATTTATAAATTATTATTATTATTATTATTATTATTATTATTATTATTATTATTATTATTATTATTATTATTATTATTATTATTATTATTATTATTATTATTAATTGATTCAGATATTTTTAACAAAAATAATATAAAAATAAAAAATACTATATTATTACTATTGTTATTGTTATTAAATATATATTAATTCTATATTATTTATTATTACTATTACTATTATTATTATTATTATATTCTATTAAAATATTAAATATTATTTTTATTATATCATTAAATTATATTATATTATTATATATTAATTATTTTATTATTTATATACATTTTTTAATATAACATATTTTATTATTATATTAATTTTTTTTATTAATATATTATAATTATATTATTATTTTAATTATTAATATTATTGTTATCATATTATAATTTTATTATTATGTTTTAATAAAGTTATTATTATCATTAGTGATATTATATCAAATTATTAATTTCATAATATTATAGTAATCTTTTAATAAATTTGATGACATTAATGGAAAATATTAGTTCAGTGAAATCCCTACGGGTTACCCTCACATCAAATATTAGTGTAATATAATGTAATGTGATATAATATGGTATGATATAATGTAATATGATGCATATTAAAAGCTAACCTCCTCTAGGAAAACATATTACAAAGTAATATAATGTTATGAAATTTGGTTTGTATAAAAAAAATTGTACATTTATTCTCAACTAATGACTAACTTTTTAATACTTTCTCGTCTCAAATTTATTGTTCATATTTTCTCTTCGAGTCATCCTTAATTAATTGTCCACTTCTAGAAATAGATGAGGAATTTAGATCAAGTTTATCATATTACCATCATTTGAAGTTATTATAACAATCATTAAAGAATTTATAAATTGATTAGTTAAGGGTGAAACATTCATTTTGCAAAAAGTAAAAAAAAAATAAAATAAAAAAAATAATAAATAAATAAAAAAAGTTGGAATTATGATTTTTTTTTTTTTTTAACTATGTGATTTTTGTCAATGAACAGTTATTTTGAACGAATAAAGTAATATAGCTACTATTAACACGACTCACACCAAACATAAATGTGTATATGTATAATGATATGATACAAATCATAAACCAATGTAAAGTAATGAAAGTTAGTTAGGTGATGTTGCATTTTCTGTGAGCTGATATTTTTTAATTTATTTTGTTAAAAAGTGCATAGGAAATTGGAAACTAAAACATCTTAAAATGTCCAGTGCTTTTTTCAGGAGGCGTTTGGTTAAGGGGGTCCAACATAATTATTTGGATTTGGCTTCATAACATATGTTTGGAGTAGGGGGATGGGGTTGGCTGGGCCCACAAGAAACCAAATATTTGGGCATGTTAAAAAGTAGGCTAAGATAGTGGGATTTAAAAAATGAATTGTCCTTTTGTGTAAACACAAGACGACGTGGAGTATTTTGTCACCATTTGTTTTCTTTAAAGANTTATTGTTATTAAATATATATTAATTCTATATTATTTATTATTATTATTACTATTATTATTATTATTATATTCTATTAAAATATTAAATATTATTTTTATTATATCATTAAATTATATTATATTATTATATATTAATTATTTTATTATTTATATACATTTTTTTAATATAACATATTTTATTATTATATTAATTTTTTATTAATATATTATAATTATATTATTATTTTAATTATTAATATTATTGTTATCATATTATAATTTTATTATTATGTTTTAATAAAGTTATTATTATCATTAGTGATATTATATCAAATTATTAATTTCATAATATTATAGTAATCTTTTAATAAATTTGATGACATTAATGGAAAATATTAGTTCAGTGAAATCCCTACTGGTTACCCTCACATCAAATATTAGTGTAATATAATGTAATGTGATATAATATGGTATGATATAATGTAATATGATGCATATTAAAAGCTAACCTCCTCTAGGAAAACATATTACAAAGTAATATAATGTTATGAAATTTGGTTTGTATAAAAAAAATTGTACATTTATTCTCAACTAATGACTAACTTTTTAATACTCTCTCGTCTCAAATTTATTGTTCATATTTTCTCTTCGAGTCATCCTTAATTAATTGTCCACTTCTAGAAATAGATGAGGAATTTAGATCAAGTTTATCATATTACCATCATTTGAAGTTATTATAACAATCATTAAAGAATTTATAAATTGATTAGTTAAGGGTGAAACATTCATTTTGCAAAAAGTAAAAAAAATAAAATAAAAAAAATAATAAATAAATAAAAAAAGTTGGAATTATGATTTTTTTTTTTTTTTAACTATGTGATTTTTGTCAATGAACAGTTATTTTGAACGAATAAAGTAATATAGCTACTATTAACACGACTCACACCAAACATAAATGTGTATATGTATAATGATATGATACAAATCATAAACCAATGTAAAGTAATGAAAGTTAGTTAGGTGATGTTGCATTTTCTGTGAGCTGATATTTTTTAATTTATTTTGTTAAAAAGTGCATAGGAAATTGGAAACTAAAACATCTTAAAATGTCCAGTGCTTTTTTCAGGAGGCGTTTGGTTAAGGGGGTCCAACATAATTATTTGGATTTGGCTTCATAACATATGTTTGGAGTAGGGGGATGGGGTTGGCTGGGCCCACAAGAAACCAAATATTTGGGCATGTTAAAAAGTAGGCTAAGGTGATGGGATTTAAAAAATGAATTGTCTTTTTGTGTAAACACAAGACGACGTGGAGTATTTTGTCACCATTTGTTTTCTTTAAAGATTTAAAAATATATTGATTATTTGTTTTTTTTTATTTTTTATTACCTATGTGGGCCACTCATGATATATAACCCAAATCTTTAGTGTAAATCCTAAAGTAAATCACAAAGTTAACCCGTGAGGAAAACAAACGGCTCCTCAATCCTTTTAGGTTTTGGTCCATACCCTTCGTAAGTTATATCTCTACACTCCTCCATATTATGCTTTAATAAAGTTATTATTATCATTAGTAATATTATATTAAATTATTAATTTCATAATATTTTAGTAATATTTTAATAAATTTGATTAGGTCAAGGAAATAACTACATATCACCCTCACATCATAATATTAGTGTAATATAATGTAATGTGATATAATATGATAGGATATAATGATATAATTAATGTAATATGATACATGTTAAAAGCTAACATTCTCTTAAAACATATTACATATTACAAAGTAATATAATGCTGTGAAATGTGGTTTGTATAAAAAGAAATTGTGCATTTATTCTCAACTAATGACTTACTCTTTAATACTTTCTCGTCTCAAATTTATTGTTCACATTTTCTTTTCGCGTCGTCCCAAATTAATTATCCAATTTTAAAAATGNTTTTTGTGTAAACACAAGACGACGTGGAGTATTTTGTCACCATTTGTTTTCTTTAAAGATTTAAAAATATATTGATTATTTGTTTTTTTTTATTTTTTATTACCTATGTGGGCCACTCATGATATATAACCCAAATCTTTAGTGTAAATCCTAAATTAAATCACAAAGTTAAACCCCTGAGGAAAACAAACGGCTCCTCAATCCTTTTAGGTTTTGGTCCATACCCTTCGTAAGTTATATCTCTACACTCCTCCATATTATGCTTTAATAAAGTTATTATTATCATTAGTAATATTATATTAAATTATTAATTTCATAATATTTTAGTAATATTTTAATAAATTTGATTAGGTCAAGGAAATAACTACATATCACCCTCACATCATAATATTAGTGTAATATAATGTAATGTGATATAATATGATAGGATATAATGATATAATTAATGTAATATGATACATGTTAAAGCTAAGATTCTCTTAAAACATATTACATATTACAAATTAATATAATGCTGTGAAATGTGGTTTGTATAAAAAGAAATTGTGCATTTATTCTCAACTAATGACTTATTCTTTAATACTTTCTCGTCTCAAATTTATTGTTCACATTTTCTTTTCGCGTCGTCCCAAATTAATTATCCAATTTTAAAAATAGATAGAGAATTTAAATCGAGTTTACCATATTACCTTCACTTGAAGTTAATTTTACAATCATTAAAGAATTTACAAATTAATTAGTTAATGGTAAAACAGTTATTTTGCAAAAAGTAAAATCTAGAATGATGATTTTTTTCTTAAACTATGTATTTTTATCGATGACCAGTTATTTCGAAACAAATAGAGTAATATTTTAGCTACTATTAACAAGTCTCACACCAAATAGTTCATAAATGTATGTACATGTATAAATAATATGATACAAATCACAAAACAATGTAAAGTAATGAAAGTAAGTTAGTTGATGTTACATTTTCTGCGAGCTGACATTTTGTAATCTATTTTGTTAAAAAGTGCATAGAAAATTAAAAACTAAAACATCTCTAAATATCAAGTACTTTTGTCCAATCCTTTTAGGGTTTGGTCCATAGCAAGGTTACAAATAGCGTGAGGTGTGACATGGCGTGGCGGCAAAGCAAAGCCTCACGCCTTAGAAGCTATGGCTAAGGCGTGACTTAAAGCGGCGCAAACTATAAAAATATTTTAGATTTATATATTATATTATATTATATTTTCATATATATCAAATTTATAAAAAATGTCATACATAGAGAATGTAGTCAAGAAACTATCATTGCATGTAATTTTCTTTATTTCTTTCGAAAAAAGCCTTTTTTTTCATCAAAGTTAAATTCATAAAATGCGTCACGCCTCGCGCTTTTTCACGCCTCATCTCACAACACACCTTACGCCGACGTCTTAAATTATTGTTTAACGTGGAGGTCACGCCTCGCGCTTTAGCGCCGCAATAATGCGCCTTTTAGAACCCTGGTCCATACCCTCCATGAGTTATATCTTTGCACTCCTCCAAATCTTTTATATAATAAAAGAATTACATCATTTCGGAGTTTTTTTGACAAAACAATCTTAGTGGAAAAAAAATTGGACCAATAAGAATGCTCAATTTTGACACATAGGCGAAATCGAGCAATATGATTGGTCAATAAAAAGTCAAAATTGAATTGATTTTGGTCAAACTTTAATAAATTTGGTGGATAATTTAATTAAGGAAAAAAACACATAAAAATATAGGTGTCAAATTTATGAAAATAAAAACTTAAAAAAAGAGGAGATAATTAATAAAACATTAGTGGTTGAATTTTAAATATATTATATGGAGTTAAGTGTAAAATTATAAATTTTCATATTTTTTGATAACTTTAGGTAATAAACAAATAACCCCTTACACTTTATACCCCCTACACTTTATAATATGAACTTTGTTTACAATTGCATGAGTATTAGTATTGGTTTGAAACTTCCATCCATTAAACTCACAAAATTTTATAAATGTACGAATTAGTTTTAATATACGTTAAATACTTTTAAAATAAATATTAGTTTTAAACTTTCATCTATTAAAATATCTTTTTACTATGCACGTTAAATATAAATAAGAATTCATGTTATCCTATTTAAAAGTTTAATCTATACGTACACGGGTTTGAATATTAAATACAGTTAAATTGTTATTAACGGTAATATGAATATTAAATGGTAAATACGAGTTACTGTGATATGAAAATAAATATACGCGATTGTACTTATAACGACTCATGTAATTAGTATTTAAAATTTATATACAGATATCGGGAAAAATATTTTTAAAAAACTTTACGGAGTATATTTTAACTCCATCAACGCTCATTAGGTGCTACTAAACTCGCACATTTTGTACAACATGATATCAATAGTTAAAGTTAAACAACAACATCAACCTCAACATTAACATCTATGTCAGCTAAACAAAGTTAAATCTTTCATCCAATAAAATTTTTACAAAATATTAATTGATATTAATACATAATGAAAAACTCATGCATACTTATTAGTTGTACCGATATCATAATTTTCACGGGTAAATTCTTATATATTCATATAGTAAACAAAAATTTTTAAATAAATTTGATTTATGCGTAAACCCATGTGATCAAAGAACCTTTGACCCAATAACATTATAAGGAGACACGCTCAAAAATCAAATACAAGGTTGATGCAACGGTTATATTTACAATTTCTGCTAACTATTTTTCTTACTTTCGCACATGTTGATACTCTAAATTTTTAAAATATACATAAGATTTTCTGTTTTTAAACGATAATACTATATACTTAAATTTTTCTGGAAAACCCCGTGCGTGCACGGGTATTATAACTAGTTTTATTAAGCAGATTTAACTTTTTCGTTTGTGATAGCGAAAAGAATATATTAAAAATAATAATAAATTAATAAATAAATAAATCAATAAAAATAATAAAAATTGATTATATACTAATTTATCTAAAAGGTTTATATTGGTGAAAAATCCAGTTTCGTACACCCCTGGATGTCGACTAACTATTCACCAAAGATCAACGCCAATCAATACTAAAATTGTTTCCAGAGAATCGAAGGTGTCGAGATTAAAACGAAACCTGATTTGATAGTAATTTAAATATTGTTTGGTGCTAATCTTTGGTAAATGGTAAAAGGCTAACCACAAGGTTTTCTACCGGAGACCCAATAAAATAAATTAGCTATGACGATTATATATATCTTGCTTCGTAAAGGGGATTATGATTTTTAAATAAAAATCCTTGAAAGGACAGATACATCTCTATTCTCTACTAGAGACCCAATAAATTCAATGTTCAGTAAATCCTCTTTTGCAGATCAAGATATACAATCGCCTGTAGCTGATATTTCGGCGCATTGTTATCAATAGACTTTCAACCCTGATCTTTCAACGTCTTACTTAGCAAGTATCTAATGTAGATTGGATTTGGGGTCTGTAACCACAATATCCAAACATATACATAAATCAACCATTTGAAATTGTTATTGTCCATTTTCATCGTCTTACAGAAGAGCCAATATGTGATCATAAAACAGTATATGTAAACTTACTTATGTAAACATACCAATGTAACTCAAAACCCTTATTGGTGCACACAGACGCGGCACTTAACCAGTAAGGTTTTTGAACAGCTCAGGAAGATGAGCATTGGTGAGCTTTGTCCTTTTACTAATCTCAGTCTTCTTCTTCTTCTGTTTTGGTTTATTGTGTATGTTACCATTCTGAGCCATTACCCTTCTTTTGGCAGTGTTTGTTGCAGGTTTCATCCCGTTCTTCTGCAAGTCACGCTCAATATCAAGCATGTCTCGTGGCAATTCAATTGCCCTGAATAGTTGTTTCAGTTCATCGTCAACCTTAATGGGGACTCTAGGATCATTTGGGTAGGCTATATCCTCCTGAGAGTCGAAATTTGACAAAAGCCAGATCTGACGAGCAGCTTTCAGGGCCTGAGTTGCAAACATGATATATAATTGCCATGATCACATTTAACTTAGGCAACCCAAAAAGATGGACAGACTATATGTATATACGCATTTACGGTATGTAGAGTCCTACACAAAAATATCGACGCAAAATATATACATCTATTAATATACAGGTATCCATAAACATGTCTAGATGTGGTACATGTACAAATATGATAAACCCATCTAGGCATATACACGCACGTGTGTTTTCAAGTATTTATACCAAATCACCAGCTAGACAAGCCAAAGTAGCAACAAATTAATTTACAAGCTCATCATTCTTTAAGCAACAACTTCCAATATAGTTAAAAGTAAGTTAGAAGCCAACTACAAACACTACGTAGATTTCGGTCCATGTCACTGAACAATATTTTTTAAGTTGCAAACTAAAAAATTCAGGCCAATTTGGTCTTTACAAAAGACAAATATTAAGCTTCATAAAAAATAATAATAATAATTTTTTTTTTAAAAAAAAAAAAAAGAAGAAGAAGAAGAAGAAGAAGAAGAAAGAAAGCAGTAAATAGACTTTCGATAATGAGCAGTTGCAAACTCAAGCAAGTTGCATATGCTTAAAACAGCACACAGCGAAAATACGAGATGTAGGAAATACCTGTAAATCATCCATGACAGTTGGGTAGGCATCCTTAAGATCAGCAACTGCAATACCCTCTGGAAAAGTCCGTACCAAGTGAAGAAGTTCTTTCTGGTTCCTCACATTATGCTTGGACTGTTAATAGGAAAGCAGTTCATTAAATCACCAAACTGAAAATTATTTTCTAGGGAGAAGCAGCATTTGAATCCACGAACACAAAGGTGATACCACCTAAGGTATAGAGCTAGAGGTGGCAAATTCAACCCATTCACATATGCATGGTTGATTTGGGTTATGTTTTAGCTGTTAATAGGTCAAATAAAATTGAAACATTGTAACTAAAGGGAAACGGGTCGTGTTTTATTATTGCATGCAACCACCTAAATCTCTTTATTAGAAATTTGATTATCATTGTAAATATGTAACAAGACAGTTTCTTATCTCATTTAACAAAACATTTGGAGTATGCAGTTATTTATCCCGGACTAAATGTTATGTGTTGTGACCCGTTTTTACCATCTCTAAAAAGAGTCAAGGACCAACAAACTATATGTCTATATGCTTGTTGGCATCAAAGCCGATAAGTCCACGACCAGACGATATAAAGTCTTTTTTTTTTTTTTTTTTTCATTCTCTTAAAACATATTACATATTACAAAGTAATATAATGCTGTGAAATGTGGTTTGTATAAAAAGAAATTGTGCATTTATTCTCAACTAATGACTTACTCTTTAATACTTTCTCGTCTCAAATTTATTGTTCACATTTTCTTTTCGCGTCGTCCCAAATTAATTATCCAATTTTAAAAATGGATAGAGAATTTAAATCGAGTTTACCATATTACCTTCACTTGAAGTTATTGCTACAATCATTAAAGAATTTACAAATTAATTAGTTAATGGTGAAACAGTTATTCTGCAAAAAGTAAAAACTAGAATGATGATTTTTTTCTTAAACTATGTATTTTTATCGATGACCAATTATTTCGAAACAAATAGAGTAATATTTTAGCTACTATTAACAAGACTCACACCAAATAGTTCATAAATGTATGTACATGTATAATAATATGATACAAATCACAAAACAATGTAAAGTAATGAAAGTAAGTTAGTTGATGTTACATTTTCTGAGAGCTGATATTTTGTAATCTAATTTGTTAAAAAGTGCATAGAAAATTAAAAACTAAAACATCTCTAAATGTCAAGTACTTTTGTCCAATCCTTTTAGGGTTTGGTCTACAGCAAGGTCATAAATAGCGTGAGGTGTGACATGGCGTGGCGGCAAAGCAAAGCCTCACGCCTTAGAAGCTATGGCTAAGGCGTGACTTAAAGCGGCGCAAACTATAAAAATATTTTAGATTTATATATTATATTATATTATATTATATTTTCATATATATCGAATTTATAAAAAGTGTCATACATAGAGAATGTAGTCAAGAAACTATCATTGCATGTAATTTTCTTTATTTCTTTCGAAAAAAGCCTTTTTTTTATCAAAGTTAAATTCAAAAAATGCATCACGCCTCGCGCTTTTTCACGCCTCATCTCACAACACACCTTAAGCCGACGTCTTGGATTATTGTTTAACGTGGAGGTCACGCCTCGCGCTTTAGCGCCGCAATAACGCGCCTTTTAGAACCCTGGTCCATACCCTCCATGAGTTATATCTTTGCACTCCTCCAAATTTTGTTAAGCAGATTTAACTTTTTCGTTTGTGATAGCGAAAAGAATATATTAAAAGTAATAATAAATAAATAAATAAATAAATAAATCAATAAAAATAATAAAAATCTTTTATATAATAAAAGAATTACATCATTTCGGAGTTTTTTTGACAAAACAATCTTAATGGAAAAAAATTTGACCAATAGGAAAGCTCGATTTTGACACATAGGTGAAGTCGAGCAATATGATTGGCCAATAAAAAGTCAAAATTGAATTGATTTTAGTCAAACTTTAATAAATTTGGTGGAGAATTTGATTGAAGAAAAAAACACATAAAAATATATGTGTCAAATTTATGAAAATAAAAACTTAAAAAAAAGAGGAGGTAATTAATAAAACATTAGTGGTTGAATTTTAAATATATTATATGGAGTTAAGTGTAAAATTATAAATCTCCATGTTTTTTAATAACTTTAGATAATAAACAAATAACCTCTTACACTTTATACCCCCTACACTTTATAATATGAACTTTGTTTACAATTACATGAGTATTAGTATTGTTTGAGATTTCCATCCATTAAACTTACAAAATTTTATAAATGTATGAATTAGTTTTAATATACGTTAAATACTTTTAAAATAAATATTAGTTTTAAAATTTCATCTATTAAAATATCTTTTTACTATGTACGTTAAATATAAATAAGAACTCATGTTATACTATTTAAAAGTTTAATCTATACGTACACGGGTTTGAATATTAAATACAGTTAAATTATTATTAACGGTAATATAAATATCAAATGGTAAGTACGAGTTACTGTTATATGAAAATAAATATACGCGATTGTACTTATAACGACTCATGTAATTATTGTTTAAAGTTTATATACGGATATCCGGTAAAACATTTTTAAAAAACTTTACGGAGTATCTTTTAATTTCATCAATGCTCATTATGTACTACTAAAATTGCAAATTTTGTACAACATAATATCAATAGTTAAAGTTAAACAACAACATCAACCTCAACATTAACATCTATGTCAACTAAACAAAGTTAAATCTTTCATCCAATAAAATTTTTACAAAATATTAATTGATATTAATACATAATTAAAAAACTCATGCATACTTATTAGTTGTACTTATATCACAATTTTCACGGTTAAATTCTTATATGTCCATATAGTAAACAAAAATTTTAAAATAAATTTGATTTATGTGTAAACCCATGTGATCAAAGAACCTTTGACCCAATAACATTATAAGGAGACACGCTCAAGAATCCAATACAAGGTCGATTCCACGGTTATATTTACAATTTATGCTAACTATTTTTCTTACTTTCGTACATGTTGATGCTCTAACTTTTTAAAATATACATAAGATTTTCTGTTTTTAAACGATGTAAACAAAATTTTTAAAATAAATTTGATTTATGTGTAAACCCATGCGATCAAAGAACCTTTGACCCAATAACATTATAAGGAGACATGCTCAAGAATCCAATACAAGGTCGATGTCACGGTTATATTTACAATTTCTGCTAACTATTTTTCTTACTTTCGTACATGTTATAATTAATTTTTTAAACGATAATACTATATAATTAATTTTTTTTGAAAAAACCCCGTGCGTGCACGGGTATTATAACTAGTTGATTATATACTAATTTATCTAAAAGGTTTATATTGGTGAAAAATCCAGTTTCGTACACCCCTGGATGTCGACTAATGATTCACCAAAGATCAACGCCAATCAATATTAAAATTGTTTCCAGAGAATCGAAGGTGTCGAGATTAAAACGAAACCTGATTTGATAGTAATTTAAATATTGTTTGGTGCTAATCTTTGGTAAATGGTAAAAGGCTAACCACAAGGTTTTCTACCGGAGACCCAATAAAATAAATTAACTATGACGATTATATATATCTTGCTTCGTAAAGGGGATTATGATTTTTAAATAAAAATCCTTGAAAGGACAGATACATCTCTATTCTCTACTAGAGACCCAATAAATTCAATGTTCAGTAAATCCTCTTTTGCAGATCAAGATATACAATCGCCTGTAGCTGATATTTCGGCGCATTGTTATCAATAGACTTTCAACCCTGATCTTTCAACGTCTTACTTAGCAAGTATCTAATGTAGATTGGATTTGGGGTCTGTAACCACAATATCCAAACATATACATAAATCAACCATTTGAAATTGTTATTGTCCATTTTCATCGTCTTACAGAAGAGCCAATATGTGATCATAAAACAGTATATGTAAACTTACTTATGTAAACATACCAATGTAACTCAAAACCCTTATTGGTGCACACAGACGCGGCACTTAACCAGTAAGGTTTTTGAACAGCTCAGGAAGATGAGCATTGGTGAGCTTTGTCCTTTTACTAATCTCAGTCTTCTTCTTCTTCTGTTTTGGTTTATTGTGTATGTTACCATTCTGAGCCATTACCCTTCTTTTGGCAGTGTTTGTTGCAGGTTTCATCCCGTTCTTCTGCAAGTCACGCTCAATATCAAGCATGTCTCGTGGCAATTCAATTGCCCTGAATAGTTGTTTCAGTTCATCGTCAACCTTAATGGGGACTCTAGGATCATTTGGGTAGGCTATATCCTCCTGAGAGTCGAAATTTGACAAAAGCCAGATCTGACGAGCAGCTTTCAGGGCCTGAGTTGCAAACATGATATATAATTGCCATGATCACATTTAACTTAAGCAACCCAAAAAGATGGACAGACTATATGTATATACGCATTTACGGTATGTAGAGTTCTACACAAAAATATCGACGCAAAATATATACATCTATTAATATACAGGTATCCATAAACATGTCTAGATGTGGTACATGTACAAATATGATAAATCTATCTAGGCATATACACGCACGTGTGTTTTCAAGTATTTATACCAAATCACCAGCTAGACAAGCCAAAGTAGCAACAAATTAATTTACAAGCTCATCATTCTTTAAGCAACAACTTCCAATATAGTTAAAAGTAAGTTAGAAGCCAACTACAAACACTACGTAGATTTCGGTCCATGTCACTGAACAATATTTTTTAAGTTGCAAACTAAAAAATTCAGGCCAATTTGGTCTTTACAAAAGACAAATATTAAGCTTCATAAAAAATAATAATAATAATTTTTTTTTTAAAAAAAAAAAAAAGAAGAAGAAGAAGAAGAAGAAGAAGAAAGAAAGCAGTAAATAGACTTTCGATAATGAGCAGTTGCAAACTCAAGCAAGTTGCATATGCTTAAAACAGCACACAGCGAAAATACGAGATGTAGGAAATACCTGTAAATCATCCATGACAGTTGGGTAGGCATCCTTAAGATCAGCAACTGCAATACCCTCTGGAAAAGTCCGTACCAAGTGAAGAAGTTCTTTCTGGTTCCTCACATTATGCTTGGACTGTTAATAGGAAAGCAGTTCATTAAATCACCAAACTGAAAATTATTTTCTAGGGAGAAGCAGCATTTGAA
>LBNU01027931.1:50000-54629 GCA_014162995.1 Artemisia annua | reverse complement strand
AAAAAAAAAAAAGAATCGAAAAATCAAAAAAAAAAAAAAAAAAAAAAAAAAAAAAAAAAAAAAAAAAAAAAAAAAAAAAAAAAAAAAAAGGATTACCTTATAAGAGAAGCGTTTTGCCTCATAATTGACTTTTGGGTTCTTCGCCAAACTCTCGAACACAGCCTTGTTGCCTCTGACATCTACATAGCACGCTTCATTTATTTGCTCAGCTGTGAAAGATTGTCTTGACTGTATATATAACAAAACTAACTTAATTAAAAAACGGTCATGAGAGTAAAATCAAAGAAAATGCTCAACGGTCATCTTTATATTACCATACTTGTCTCATCTAATTCTGGAAAATTAATGTTTCCTTATGGTACAGAAAAAGGGCTCCCAGTTTGACATGTTGGTGTCAAATAAGTTATGCTTAACATTAAAATCTAGTTAGATAATATACACTATGACTATTAAACTAATTCTAAAAAGAGTAAATATTGAAGAGGCATTACTATGTCATTTATCTCTAGAATCAAATGTAATGGACCAGCGCATTGCCTGTTTTAAACTCGGTTTTGTAAGAAGAAAAAAAACATGCTACTTCTATTAGCACACTAACTGTCTTTAATTCGCTGCTAACAAACAGATGCCATTCAGATATTTACAGTGCCAAACAAAAACATTTGGTATTGATTAAAAAAAAAATAAATAAATAAAATAAAAAATAAAAAATAAATAAAAAATAAAAAGATACAATAAATATCTCTACTCAGCACTTTAAGGCATATTATTTGTTGATAAATATATATACATTCTTATTAAGTTACACAGCAGGAGTCAATATCAAGAGGACCACAATCGGTGAAAGGAATATCAAAAGGCCAACTTAAAAATCGACAGTGGAAGAATGAAAAATGAGCAAGGGGTCTGAATAATCAAGTGTAAGAACTGTATGAAGACATTTTTCTCTCTCAGAGGCACACTGAAAAGAATTGTTTTCATATAAAAGGACTTTTAAGATAAGTAACAAAAATACAAACCACCACGATGGAGGTTCAGATCTATTGATTGGATATTCATCCTATACCTGGAAAGAAATGTTTGGAAGTAACTATACAGATCCAAAAGTGCAGATACGTTGTTAAATCAAATTACTTAAAAATATTCATCCTTGAGACTAACACAGCTAGAAATCTATCCATAAACACTGTGGTTAAACTGATAGTCCACAAAGACCCGGTTCCTGCCTATTGGTTATAGGAACACAGACTCTAGTACGAGTTTGTTGCACTCTTGTAGACAGAAACCTGTTTAAAACCTATCTGGAGTGTTTTCTTTATTGAAAAGGAATACTCGACAATACATTTTGAGAGACACAGTGTTACATTAATGCATCTAGCAGTGCAGTTGATTAAAAGAATTAAAGGATTGAGAGCCAACTCCTTGCCCATGCATCAACAGCTTGTAAACTGGGCACTAGCAACAGACCAGGGCACAATAAAAATCTTATGCCAGCCTCTCTACATCCTACACTTCTACTATGCATTGGGAATACAGTTATACCCAAGTTTGGGAAATATGGACACAATTTTAGAAGACACGTCTCTCAGTCACACTTTCAACTACTGGTATAAATCACTCCAAGGAGGCAAGGAAAAACACCGACATTCCATTGAAAACTACTCATTAAGTCATGATATACACCTTAATTCGAGATATATCCTTAACTCTTTAATAGGTTTATTAAGGCTGCAGTTACTGGGTTTGGAAACTTCAAGCGGTTCCTACATGGCTACATAAATTCTCACATTAAGCGATATAGTAATTGATCATATGAGGGACATTTGAACCAATAAGGATTCGCTGATAAAGAATAGCTGGCAAACTGAACTAGGTAGGAAGAAAAACATATGAAACGAATCATGAAACTAAAATAGTTGAATTTAACTGGAATAAGGGGATTACTGAGTTAATATGAACTTCTTTCAGTCACTACCCTGCAGCCCAAAAACGATTGCAACAATATTTACTAGAAGCCTTCCTTCTTGTCCATCTAATAAACTAACTTTAACCAGCTGTGACCAAGTAATCCCACAAGTCTAGTAAAAATTTCTAGAAGAAAAGCAAACATTGACTGTTAACATCCTTTCTTGAATTGATCTTGATTAAAATATATATTTGCACATTTCACTAAAGGTCAAACAACCTCAATGTAATATGGTGTAGAGTAAATTGTTGCAAAACAAGCAAAGGGCTGGAATGTCTCCAAATTCTTGTAGTTTCAAGTCCCAAAGAAGACAAAGACGTAGCTTAGCTGGGTGGGTGTGTTTGTTATAACAAATGGGGAGAAGTTGTGAAGAGGTAACTTAGGTTGGCGTGAGCAGTGGCGGAGCTAGAAAAAAAATTTTGGGAGGGCCGAAACAAATTTTGTTCCGGAAGAACATTAATTGGGAGGGCCGAAACAATTTTTTTTCCGGAATAACACATGAAATCGCGAAAAAATACACTAACGGGCTTAGGCCTAGGGGGGGCCGGGACCCTTCCAGGTCCCTTAATAGCTCCGCCCCNACTCTTCTCTAAATTCAATAGCACTTTAGTATGTTCACACATAGTAAAACAGGATAGAGCTAATACTTATGATTAGGAGAATCAAATCACTGGGTAACAGGGTTGATAACTTGGTATGATGGTTTAATATTAAAGAACAAACTTGAACGCATAAGGATATTTAAAAATAAATACTTTATCAAAGGTTTCCTAATTCAATCTCTTTGAGTAATGTTTAGTGTCATGAGTATGTCAACTAGGATTATAAGACCTTAAGCATGTAACAGACGTACAATGTAACATTAAAGAGTGCATCTTTACTAGACTATCTATCCGGGAACTAATGCTATCAGGAAGAAAATTTCAATTATACTGCGGTCACCAGTATGTATTATCCTAAAAAAAACATAATATTAGGATTTAGCTAATGATTTTAGCTTCTTTCCAGAGTATCTGATATGAAACCAACAATTCTACTTAAGTCTCATCCAGTGTTTATTGCCTAACAAGATTTTTTTTTTTTTTTAATAGTCCCTGTAGCACAGTCAAACTCCATTTGATTTCAAGGAAGTCATACAGAGAAGCAAATGCCTAGGCATAACATGGCAAAACTAAAGGCACAAAACTCATCTTCCTTGAGCACAGCTTTTTTATACAAGGCACATGCTGAAATGTCACAGGGAGCAACAAACGTGTTTCATGGAAGGTGGATCATTTAGGAAAACAACTCACCATTTCAATGGTTTTATCTTGTTTTCATCTAATTCAAAACAATAACTAGAGGTGGCAAAACGGGCGGGGCGGGCGGGCACGGGCCAAAACGGGCACGGGCTAAACGGGCCCTTTTCCAAAAAATCACCAAATAACTTAAAAAATTTCTCGAACAAATCTTTTTTATAATATACCAAGAAATAGTACGGAACATACATTATATGAATATAAATATAGTGTCTTAAAGATTTTTGGTTATATACAAAGTGAAAGATATTGTAACATTTTTTTGTTGTTGAATAAATAAATACTCCATCGACAAACAATGAATATCTTTATACGGAGTAATTGCAACGTGTATGGGATGGTTTTTTTTAGCATGCGTGAATTTGAGCGTGTAAAGTATTTAATTAGTTCGACTATATGTATTTTTATGTTTTTGTACGTGAAAACCGAAATAAAGAAAGAGTTGAGATCAATTAATTGATTTGAGTATTTTTCGTTCAAAATAATAGTCAAATAAGTTGCTACTATAGTTTTTAAATTGCAAACTTGTCATTTAATGGAGTAATTGCAACGTGTCACAATACTGTTTCAGCAATAAACTTTAGCCGCCCATTATGGCCACCGAAAATATCAAATCAGTGCCCATTTGACGCACAAAATTAACAAAAGTACCCAAATTAGCCCATGTCAATGAGACTGGGTGCATATTGCCACCCCTAATCACCATTTATTGAAGCCTACTTATTTGTAATATTATCTACATTCCAAATTATATAATCTGGCATAGATGTACACGCAATGACTTTAATTTTTAGTTAATTTCAGTTACATACATGACTACGCCAAAAGCATCATCTCAAGACATTCATAATACACACAAAAAAAAAACCATCATTATCACCATATCATGTAAACAGCAAACTTTCTATATATGTTTCGAACAATAAACAACATAGATTAACAGGCAAGATTAGTACCTCGAACAGTAGATCAATCACTCGTTTAATCTGAGCTCCAACAGGACTCTTTCTTATATTATTAATATGCTGCAGCCTCTCTGTATCATTCGAGAATTTAACCGCAGGAACAGTTGATTTCGTCAAAGTACTAGCAGGAACAGCTCTATGTGAAGAAGAAGACGGTGTTGGTGTCTTATTGGTTGTTCTAGAACCCGCAATGCTCTTTAGGGTCGACGCACATTTCTCTTGTTGCCTGTTGAACCTATTTAGACTTTCTTGCAACGAACCCATTTGAGCAACCTTGATCACTTCCTAACCTAAAACATGAAAAAAAAAAAAAAAAAAAAAACAAAAAAAAAAAAAAAAAAACAAAAAAAAAACAACTCAAAATATGGAATCCAACCTAAGAGCAATAATAGATAAGCAG